>JAABKJ010001172.1:0-31437 GCA_011634705.1 Andricus grossulariae | reverse complement strand
ATATATATATATATATATATATATATATATCAACGCTATTAATTTTCTTTTTCATGTGGAAAGGTACAATTTAGTGGGCGTCCTAAGGTTCCGTATAGGACATTATTTATCGATGTTTACCAAACTTGATCCTAAATGCCGGATTCACGGCTCGATGGATAGGCAAAAAAAGAAGTACCTTGTTAACTTCTCTAAACTACATCAAACTTCTTTTTATTTTCTCAGAAAATGTTGAATCAGAAAAGGAATAGACTTTTATTATAATTACGTCCATTGAATGTTTTCGATAAGCGGGACTTGTAAAAAAGAGGTGTAATTTAGGACGGAAGTGGCAACCTATAAATGTTATTATGCCCTGGGGCTTCTTAAGGATGTTCACTACGCACAGTCCATTTCAAAACAAAGCCATTTTTAAAATGATTCATAGAATCGACGAAAATATAATATAGAATAGAATATAGAAAATAGAAATTCTGGTTGAAGTTGTTTATTTAACAAAACATATTTGGATTTTTGTGTTTTAGCTTTAATTTTAGATAGAACCTGCAATTCTTATAGATTCCTCATGATCAAGGACTGAAATTTATCCCTTAAAAGATTTCTTCGACTAAGCTAGTCTCACGGGAAGATGGCTTTTTAACCAAATTGTTGATTTTTCAACAAAATAGATGAACTTCCAACCAAAAAGTTGAATTTTCAAACAAGAACATTAATCTCCTACCGAAAAAAAAACAATTTTCAACAAAATACGTAGTTTAATTTGCGGTTAAAAAATTAAATTTTAGCTAACAAAACGAATTTTTAACAAATTAGTAAAAATTTTAACCAAAGAGATGAATTTTCAAATAAAATAATGAATTTTAAACTGGAATAGCTAATTTTTCAGTGAAGGAAATACATTTTAAACAAAACAACAACAAAATTTTTATCCAAATAATTAACTTTTTAACCAAACAGGATATTTTTGAAAAAAATTGTTTAATTTTTAAACAACTAGATTAATTTGTAATCAAATAGTGGAATTTTCGACCAAGAACATTAATTTTTAAACAGGAAGATTAATTTTCTACCAAAAATAGAAATTTTCATGAAAATGCATTGTTTAGTGGTGAAAATTATTTATTAAAAGAATTGGAAATAATTTTTCAATCAAAACACGATTTTTCAACTAAACAGTTGACTTTTAAACTCCAGAGGATACTTTTGAACAAAATTCTTCATTTTCTAACAAAGTAGATTACTTTTTAACCAAATAGTTGAATTTTCAAACATAAACATGAATTTTTAACCAGGAAGATTAATTTTCTAGCGAAAAATACGAATTTTGAACAAAATGCATGAATTTTCACAGAAAAAGTTAAATTTTCAAGTAAAAAAGATACATTTTCAACCAAAAATGGAATATTTACATTTTCAAGTGGAAACATTAATTTTCCAACAAAAAAAGTGTTTTCAAACAAAGAGTTGTAATTTCAACCAAGAAGATTATTTTCCTACCGAAAATGACAAATTTTGAACAAAATACATGAATTTTTAACCAAATAGTTGAATTTTCAACTAAAAAAGATAAATTTACAATAAAAAATGGAAGAGTTTAATTTTTATTAAAAAAATTAATATTGAAAAAAGAAAAGAATTTTAACAAAATAGTTCAATTTTTAATCAAGAAGATAAATTTCCAAGTAAGAAGATTAATTTTCAACAAGAAACACATATTTTTAACCAAATACATGAATGTTCAACCAAATAATTAAATTTTCAAACAAAAATCTTAATTTACTCAAAATTTTTACTCTTAAGAAAATACATGAATTTTCAACTTAGTCAAATTTTTTCCAAAAATGAAATAGTTTTATTTCTAGTTAAAAATTAAAATTTGAACTAAAAAAACTAGTTAAAAAAAAAAAGTAAAATTTTCAACCACACCATTTTAAACTAAAATCAAGAATCTTCCACAATAAATGAGATACATTTTCCATAAAGAATGTAATAGTTAAATTTTAAGTTTTCAAAATTAATTTGTAGCAAAAAAAAAATTCAACAATATATTGAAATTTTCTACCAAAATAGTTGAATTTACTACCAACAAATACGACTTCTCAGCAAAACAGTTGAATTTCTAACTAAAATCAAGAATTTTCACCGAAGGAGATTCATTTGCGACTGAAACAGTCGAATTTGCAATCAAATACGTGAAGTTTTAACGAAAAATATGAATATTTAAACAAAAATAGAATCGTTAAATTTTTCAGGTAAAAAAAATTAATTTTCAACAAATGACAACAAATTTTTAAGAAAACAGTTTAAAACTTTTTGGATTACAAGTTATTTGATTAATTAATAATAAAGATGAATTAATAACTTGGATGACTTAAATAACTTCTAATAATTCGGATTGCACGTGGCTTATCTGGATAATAGGTGGATTAGGCTGAATTACAAGTTTAATACCTAAATTACTCCGACATATCTGGATTAACGTGGATTAAGCTGGATTACGCTGGGTTACACGTCGATTACCCTAGATTACTTAGTATTACAAGCTCTGGATTACAAGTGAATTATCCCGGCTTACAAGTGGATTACTCCGAATTACTTCAATTACTCCGGCTGAGACTGGACTGCAGATTACAGATTACCAGACAGGATAACCGAGCGGTCCAGCCGATTACCAGAGTTGTATCCCCCTTGGTCCACAATAATAATACGTGCATGATTTCTAATAAAAAATGTTTGTCAATACAACCTAACCAAACAAGATTGTAAAGAATCTTTTAAAGAATAAGATGAGCTCTTGATTATCAGGATTGGATAAAAATTGCAGCTTTGACCTTAAATTGAAGCTGCAACACAAAAATCCATAGAACATTTGTTCAAGAAACAATTTCAACCTAAACCATTTTTTTTAAAGGATGCGGAGATTTCTTCTTCAAAATCTGTAGTAATTAGCATTGGCCCTATTTTCGTCGATTTGATAAGTTACTATAAAGGTTAAATGAATTTTAAGCTTGACTGCTACATCCTTGAAATGATTGCCCAATTTCTTTGCCCATTCTAAAAGTAATTCATCATAACTTACATAACTCACTTTTAAACCAGAGTTTAATATAAATCACTTAAAGAAAGTTCACATTGTTTGCTAATGAAAAAAATAATGAGAGGCTGGCAAAGTACAACTACTGGTAAAAATGGTAGCTTGAAAAGCAGAACTATAGTCTTTTGTTATGCATTCTCGGATTGTTTTACTTTTCCCCAAGACATTGAATTACCTTAGAAAAAATAAATAGGAATTCCTTGGACTTCGAATGTCTTGTTTGTAAAAGCTGTTCTTACGTGGTCGTGCGTTAGGTATAATTGTGTGTATACAATTTACAAAGGCGGAGGCGCGGGCTGGCGATGCACAGTGCACAGTCAGACTGCACACACGCAAAAGAGTGTTACGCACTTCCAACACACATTTTCTATCATTGTGTGTACCTACGCTCGCGCTACGCTACGCGGGCAGTGAAAGTCAACTCCAGTCTTTCGCAATGAGATCGACGTTGTCTCCTTCGTCTTCTGGTTAGACTTTAAAGGCTCGAACGAGCGGTAGCAACGCCTTCAAGAAATCTTACTATAGTGCTGTCATAAGAAAAAATAGTTATAAGAAGAAAAAATACTAGAAACAATTATCGCAAGAGAGTGGAAGAGATTTGACGTCAAAGTTGTGAAACAAGTTTGAATTTGAACCTACAGGGTCGTCCATATATTACTAAGGTGCACTAGGGTGGTCCAAAAATTTGACTTTTAATTCTATCTATAAAAATCGCATAAAATCGAGCTTAAAACTTTTTTAATCTCTTGAAATACTTTGTCATCTCTCAACATAGCCTAAAATCTTTTAAATCCTTTAAAATCCTGTCAATTATTAAAACTATTTTCTGTTTGAACTACACATTGTTTTCCGTGTGATAACGCTAAGAATAATGCTGAGATAAATATAAATACAGAGATCACAGCGTTGTTGTTGTCTAATATTGATGCCTAAACATTTAATGAAACACTTTATATTCGAAAAATCGATATCAATTGTAATTCAGATTACAGTTTCTATGTGTTGCACCACAATATTTACCCGTAAGATGGTAATGATCATGTCCTTTTTAACCTTTAAACACACTCTTTAATGAATGAGTCAACCCCAGAAATTCGAAAGGGTACTAAAATCGAATTCCAATAAATTAGAGCTCGTCTTTGTTAAGAAGAAAAGCACTCAATTGGGGCTATAGACATCAGTAGAAATGTTTAAAATCATTTATAAAACTGACGAAAATATACCCAATGTTAATTGATACGACATAGTGTAAGAGACTTAAAAAAACTAGAATTTTCCCCACTCATCCTATGAAAAGGCGCAAGTGAATGATTATCAATTGTCTAGATAATTGAAAAACTGTATTTCACAATAAATATTCCTCTTAACATTCATCAGCTGCATCTTTAATTTCAGAAAATAGTAACTTTTCAAGATTTACACTATAAATTTTTAAATATATTTACAATATAAAATCATATTTTAGAACAAATAATTGTTGAACAAGTAAAAATTTGTTGAAATACTAACAATAATTACAGTTTTTGCAATTGCTTCATAGAATACTTATTCACCATTGTTTCCAAATTATTTTTCATAAAATTAGTTCTGTTCGAACAGAAGAAACACACCATTATTTTCTTGAACGTGAAAACATTTTGTAACTTATCTCTTAGGCCACATCGAAAAAGTCCAGAAATTCAAAATTATTTACAATAAAGGTTGTAAAGTTTCTTACAACAAAACGAGAAAAGATATATATGTGAGAAATTTGTTGTTTAAATTTGAAATGAGTTTTCCATTAACCAACTCCAAAAGAATGTAATACTTTTCTTGATATTACAAAAAATTTTAACATGATAAAAAATAATTTGTTGTAAAATATATTTTTATTATTATCAATTATCGAAAACTGTACATATAAAAATTGGCAATCATTTTTGCACACATGGAAAACGTTGTATTTATAGTGATTGTCATATAGTGATATAGTGATTGTCTATTGTTGCGGTAGAGTTAGAAGGGGGGAGAGAGAGAGAGGGTTACAAAATTGTCCAAAAAAAGTGTTATATAGACGACTGCATTAAAAATTGAACAACTTTTTATATATAGATCTCAAATTTAATAATTGAAAATTGGAAGGTTCAAGCATCAAACATTCAAGCCTGAAAAGTTAAATAATTTCATGTATAAAGCAATCTAAATTTAACAAAATGAAATTTTTATTGGTTCAACCTTTGAAAATAAATCAAACCGATTTTTAATTAGAATGTTTAGAAATGAAAAATTCCAACTTCAATTTAATAATTGAATTTAAAAAGCTTAACATTTTAAGTTGACGAATAATAATAATAGGCAATTAATAATTGCAAGAAGATGGACAAATGTATATTATCTTCTTAAAATTATTATTTTAGTCCAAGCGATACACTAAAGATAATGAAAATTTTGCTCTAATTGTTAGAAAAGCATGCAATTGGGAGTAAAGTTTCCTTTTGATATAACAAAACTGTTTAGACCGCGTGCCAAAAATTAAAAAAAAAAGAAAATTGTTGGAGAAAAATGGTATCAATTTTTCTTAGGAATGCTTCGTTTTTTAACTAATTAAGTAATTTAACTTTTCACTCTTAATTCTGGCGAGGGATTTCACTCTATTTCGAGATCCGCCAAAAAAATTTTAATGTTGAAAATTTCAAAAAAAAAAAAAAAAATTAATATCTCTTTGCTGTGCAAACTTTTGTTGAACTTTCAGACAGATTAAATCTCTTAATTAGTTGAAAAAACAGCATTAAAAAATAACCTAATTTTTGTGTAAACAACAGTTTTGAAAAAGTGGTTGGCAACCGGCCAAAAACGTTCTCTAAAGGAGCCCACAACCAAACTCTATGCTTTTGTAATAATTATAGCAAAAATAAAGTGTACCGCTCGGACTAATTTTTCGCACCTCCTCTGACATTTCACATCACACCCTTAACTTCAAAAAAATTCGATCCAAATTTAATTTTTACTATATTCCATGCTTAGTTGACAATAAACAAACATAAGTATCAGAATAGAATATGAATAACCATTATGTATTAAAGCTTTCTTGCAGCAATTTATTTTTAATGCACTTTTCATGCAATAAAAATGTGCATCATCATTTTTACTACACCTTCTTTTAATTTGCAATTATCTCATCGACACGTGCCAATGTTTATTTTTAGATTTTGTTTACATTTATCATAATCACTGAGGAAGCTGAGTAACTGTAGACCCGTTTTTCGAATTCCAACGGGTATGCGCTCTTAACGCATAATTAGTTATAGCAGCAAGTTATCTTATAGTAGAAAATAGATATAAGGAAGTGATACCAGTAGAAAACGACAAGATCGAAAAGAAGATGAAAACAGGAACGCATTAATTTTCCACGCTGTTCATTTCTGATTGTCAGGCACTCAGTAAAACAATGAGTTCGAATCACAAAGTGAGCATTAATTGTCCAAGTCTATCTTGACAAGAATCAGTGTCAGATGCAAAAGTAAAAGTGTAATTAACGACATTCTCATGTGTATCCAATTTGTTGAAAATAATAAGTCATAGTTAGCTGAGTCTGACTTTCTTTCTTACTATTAGAAAATACTCATGTTTTATCCACTGATGTAGAAAAAAACAATACTATGAAATAACAAAAAAAATGCTCATACATCATCAGCTGGTGTTAAAAGGCAAATGAGTTCTTTTCCATCATGCTACTTTCATTACAAATTCAGAATCTAACCAATTTTCCTGCATTTTTTGACAACTAAACTCGTTTCATTCATAAAGCCATTACAAATATTCATCTACATTTTTTCACGATCAAGATATTCAAAATTTTTAATTTCGGAAAGGGTCAGCGGTAAAATGGAGCCGAAATGTAATGGATATCGATTATAATACGTTATTTTTCGGCTTTAAACTGAAGGATATTCATATATTTATAGCACTTCATTTGTAAAGACACATGTATAAGAGATATTTTGATGCGGGTGATAACAGGAAGAACAACTGTTAACAAAAAACAACACATCAATAGAGCAACATTTTGTTGCTAGTGGCTTTTGCAGCTAATCATTTTTTGGTTTTTCAATTTTTTTCTTTCTAGCTGACTCAGAAAAAAAATTAAAGAAAATATGCTACTGTTAGAGGGTACTTACGTTCAATATTCACGATACATGATATAAACAGTTTTTAATAATAAATAAAATCTACTTTAAATCCCTTTTCATGAACCAATTTATTTTTAGTACTTCGAAATAAAGTCAATGCACCTTTTTTGTCAGATATTTATTTTACCGTGAATCATCGTCAGGTAAAAAAATTAGGGAACTTAGTACACTTAGGCATGAGTCATAGAAACACTTATCTTAGTTTATATTTACTAAGTTAATGGCAAGACTGTGGAAGCTTTGTCGATAAGTAATCACACATTATTTAAAGATAGGCAAGGCGAACCGTCTTTAGTGTCACTCGTTTGCGAAACGTATGGCCGTGACTTCAATTGATTCATACATTTGAATATCTACACTCTTCATGCAAAGTAAATGTGGAATTCGAGTAACGATAGATCATAAAAAAAAACATTAACAATGCTTAAAAAAAATATTTCATGGAACGGAAAATGATTTATAGCTAAAACAGCGATATTTATCCTTGATATAGCTGCAAACATTGTTAGAAACGAAACACTTGTTAGTAAAATATAGAATTTATTGTAAGTGTTATTATTAATAAATCGCATAAATAAATCGTTAAAACAAAAGGCATTATATAGTATTTTACATGAGAATAAGTGGAATTAATAACAGAACTAGTTTTCAAACTTTTGCAATTTTTAAAAAATTGGATTAAAACTTATCTCATTTTTTCGTATTTCTTACTAATCAAAAATTTGTATTTGAAGTTTCGATTCGGTATAACATATGAAACTCATGACGTCACATAGCTAATTTGAAAATATGAAAATCCTGGAATACAGTTGACAGTTGTCTGTTGCAAATACAAAAATTAATTTGATTGTTGAGTATTTTTCTGTTTCAACTGCACATTTTTTCAATGTGATAATGCTTAGAATGACTCTAAGAGAAATATAAATGCAGAGATTATAGCGTTGTTTTTGTTTAATATCGATGCCTAAATATTTAATGAAACACTTCATATTCGAAAAATCGATATTAATTGTAATTCAGATTACATTTTTTATGTGTTGTACCACAATATTTACCCGTAAGATGGTAATGATCATGTCCTTTTTAATTCGCCACCTCAAGGATCACAGCGGTTCAGTAGTTTCAATTTTAGGCAAAAAAGGAGACTTTTCCGAACAAAGGGAATTAAATGGGGATTTCATTTATTACTGAAACCTTTCTATATCGTATGGGTATCTCTTAAATATTGAATAAAAGTCTTCAGCACTTTCCAGTGATAAAAATACATTAGAAAAAAGTTTAAATTCAAAGATTGGAAAATACATAAAGAACAGAATTGAAAAAAAACTCATATTCGAATTTTTCACACGTATTTTAATGAGTAGATAAATTTTGATTCCTTATTCTCATCAATTTTTCTCTAGTATATTATTTTCAGTACGGAACAAACATTTGTTTTGCATTAACATTATAGACCACCTAGGTGTAAGGTTCTTTTTATACCTAAAAAAATTTATAACGGTCAGGGAAAAGGCAGGGAATTTTGAAATTGGGATTTTTTAGCAACCCTAAAATATTGGTCTAAGAAATGGGCGTTGGTGGTGGGTTCACATTAGAACTGAATTCATACATCAGGTGGGGTGACAGACACAATTCACCTGCATGGGGCTATTTTTGAATGGAATTTGACGAGAGGCATGACCAATGTTAATTAAGTTACAGACCCGACGCTGTTTACGAGTAAAATGCAATTCCAATGGCTTACAAAACTACAGGAGAAAAAGTGCTTTACATCTACGGTCTAGAAAAGTAGAAAATTGGGTAACAATTCTCGATATAAGGTGTCTTAGGGGATTTTAAAAATTCAAGGGGGGGGAGGGATCAGGTTAAACATTGAATGAACTGCGATGCCTCTAAATGAAACGATGAAGTGGACAGGCTATTTTTAAATATAATTTGATGAAAGAGGTATAACCGATGTTAATTAAGTTACAGACCAGACGCTGTTTACGAGCAAAACGCAATTCCAATGATTTATAAAACTACAGGAGAAAAAAGTGTTTTACAGCTTCGGCCTCGGAACAGTGTAGAGAAAATACACGGAGAATAAAGAGCCGTCCTCCTTGCAAAAGCTATTTCATGTCTCAAAAATTTAGCAAGACGTAGAGTCATAACCCGCGTGTATGTACGGATGGGGTTGTAAGTACATCTTTGGCTATACGCAGATAGAATGAGTAATGGCCAATGAAACTTGCAGTGGAATTCGAAGCACGGATCTGAGGGAAGCGTCCAGTGTCTTATATTCAAACTGACTCAGTCCACATAGAAATCGCGTCATCTTTCTTTCGCAGAAATTTTATTATTAAATTATACCTTCCAGATCATTATACCTCCAGAACTGATTGATGGTCTTCACTACCGTCTAAGTAATATGTTAATTCCGATTAGTCACCGGATCTAAACACCCATTCATGTCCTCAGTTTTATGAGTTTTCACAGTTTGTTCTTGTCGTATAAGATTAGCACAAGATTTTAAAAAGATTTATCTAAAATCGGAGAGAAAACATATATAAATATTTATAAATTAAAAAAAAATTAACCTAAGGAACAAGGCCTTTAAACTTTATAGAGATAATTTTTTTTCGTAGAAATGACAAACGACTTACGGAAAAGCAACATGTATGAAGACAAAATGATGGTAGGAATTACTGAAGATAATTTTAGCCTAATTTCATTCAGAATACTACTTTTACAAGTAAAAAACTGCCCTCTCTAAATGGTTGAAATTTTATAATGTGTTTTTTTCATGATTGAAATGTGCCTCATTGATAGAAAACTACCCTTAAATATATTCAAACGATCCCTTAGAACGATATTTTACTTCTTTCATAGTTCTCCACAAAATTTCTCATAAGAATAGTCCTGGAATGACTTCAAAATTTAAAGGTAGTTTAGGGTTTGGTTTTAGGCCTTTAAACCACCCTCAATAAAGAATTATGAAATTCCGTGTTTTTGAGGAAGACGAGTAACTGTTTTGCAAGGATATCAGAAAATGAGTCTGGGAGTTATTACCTCTGAAGTAATATCACCTAATACAAACTAAAACAATATTTAAGACATTTTTTAAATAAAATTTGGTTAATTTCACTTTTAAAATTATGACATATAAAAGCTATAACAAATACTAAAAATGGTTAATTTAAATATTAAAAATAGCAAATATTAGGAGTATAAAAAAAGTAACTTATTTCATAAAAATTCTCCCCAGAATGTCTCAGATAAAAAAATGAGGCTAATTTACATCCTATGTTTTTTTCTTCTATAATTTGCCACAAAGGCGTATGCCGTCATCATTTTTTAAAATTAGCTTATTTCATTCAGCGTGCAGGTATGAACCAGATGAAGCTTGGAATAAAAAATATATATTTTTCTCAACGAGCTGATGTTTTTTTCATCCCTGTTGTAATTCCCTATAGCGAGCGAAGCGTGAGTAAAGAGCACATGCCTGGAATAATTAGTACTTCCGAAGCGATTGTAATTAAAAACATAGGTGTATCATTAGGGTGCCTCATGAAATCTTTTCTTTTAAGATTTTCAAAAGACTTTATAGGGAAATTTCTTAATTTTAGAGAGCAAATGATTTTTATTCTAAAAAGTCGCATTAACATTCTTAAAGTTGCGATTTATTGATAAGTTGATTATTCATTCTTAACAAAACACTAATCATGCTCCTTTTTGACAAACGGCTTCAAATACTTTGTTTAATCTGGAAAAAATAGTAGCATAATAGTCTGAAAAAAAAAATAATAACATTTTCTTCGAAAAAGAAAGAAATTTCCGATTCATGGTTTAAGGCGATCTAAAAAAAGAGGCACTCTATTGTATCATTTAAAGTCGAGGCAACGAACGAGATTCGAGGTCTTCGCACAAACCAAAGACTCATCGGCTCCTAGAACCGGAAACGCTGAAGGCCGGGAGTGCTCGGGAGCGTATCTTCTCCTAGACTTTGCTCCTTAATAAGTAGAAATATAGTCTGATTAAAAACACCTCTAGCGTTCAGCGTCATTAATGATATCTTCAAAAGAAATTTTTTGATTACATCTTTCGGTTTTTTGTTGTCTCTCACGTAGTAAAATTAGATAAGTACTTTAATCGCGAAATACCTGAGCTCAGTGCTGAAGCATCCGGAAATTACGAAGATAGATCGTTTTAAATTTAAAGGCCGAGATAGATAATATGTATCATTATTTTGATAATATCTCTAAGACGTTTGTAATTGATAATTATTTACTGGGAGCGCGAATCGAAACAGAAACAGAAACTATTTTAGTTTTTTACTTGTCAGGCTGGACGTTTCCTGCGCGAACGGGGAATTCCTACGGTACAATTGATCCAGGACCCGTTATAAAACTGGCATTGAGATATTAATGTTTCTCCCTGCAATTGCGATTCTAGATTATTATTCTTCGTACCTGTTTCTCCTTCAATAGGCCGGGAAAATATACGTGGAAATATTTGCATGAAACGTGCGCGAAATCTAATGTCACGGTCTTTCTGTTCGCAGAGCATCTCGCCATGCGGCTGACGTAGCAAGCCGCCGAACAGGGCCGAGGGGACATGGGAAGTCGACAAACGATGAAGGTACAGTAACAACTTTTACATGTTTATCTTATTTATTATACTCCTCACAATCACACTAAATCTGAGCCATTATCCCAAACGATATTCTAACACTGGCTTTTTTGGAACACACTAGAGTACTGCCGTGCAAAACAAGAAAACGGTAACTGCATTTGGGATTTGACCCTCCGATCCGCATTTGTTTCCAATAGATTTAAGTGGAAAACAATTTCGAATCAGGTGACAATTCACAAATGTAGTTACCGCTTTCTTGTAGCCAAATAGTAGCCTCCTGCGGAAAAAAAGCAAAAAGTACCAAACAGTATGGGAGTGCGAGGCCTGTAGTCAAGAAAGAAAAAAAGTAAATAAACAATGTCAGATTCCAGAATTGAGTATTGTCTGGTATTTTTATAGTGAGCAAAATTGCATAATATGTAATCCAGATTCAACATGCATCCGTTAGATGCGTAATGATGAAGTAGGTACGGATGGTTTTGGTCAGCCGACCGGTTAGTAGTAGCGGTGTGGTATAATTGGCACGCAGAATGAGTGTAATCAAGAGGAGGTGATGTTCCGAAACCAACATACTCCAGACCGTGACAACGCCCTCACATTGATTACACTTGACGTAATCGAAATTGAATTGTATTTTTGGCAATGCACTAATTGTCCTTCTTCCCCGAAGCATTACCGCACGTAATCTACCTAATCCTCTCAAGTCACAACTACATTTTTCCACCTTAAATTGCACTCGCTTCTATTCATGTAGTCCGAAACTATTGTTCTCTGCTACAAAGAATTCTCAAAATTCTTCTTGCTTTATAGAGCGAAACTGTTTAGTACCATCCAGAAAATTATTTTCTCCTAAAGGAACAGAGTTTCCCGAAGGTATTAAGGTTAGATACAAAGGCTTCGTATCCATGTTTTGAAAAGATGCATTTTGCAATGAAGACTATTATTTGCCAAATAATTTATCAGCTTGCAAAAATTTGTGCGCAAGAAACGGTAGATGTCCAGATAGCAGTAAAAGAATATTATGGTGATGATACCTCGCTTAATATTATTACGTAAAATCCGGACCATTTCGGTAGCCATGATGTTTCTTCGTAACGGTTCCCGGTGCACCGAAGCATGGTGTTCTCTTCTTGGACCACGACGCAAGCTAGAAGTGGAAAATGGCTTGCCTTCTTGGGCACTCTTCGGTAATACCTGGAGCCTGTTGGTTGATGACGGCTTTAGTGATTCACTCCTTACACGCAACGCAACTCAAATCGAGTTGTTACCGATTATCGCGAAGATCAAAGGGCGGCAAGCGAGAAACAGAAGAAAAATCCAAGTAGAAACCTTTTCGGCTTTCAGATCCTCCAAAGAAAAAAATTAATAAATGATAACACGTCAAAAGGAACAAAATTAAAATACAAGTCTCTTACAAGTCTTGAAAACACCTGTGGGATTGCATCTTAAATTACCCCCCTGAATATTTATAGCGACTATATCTTCCTTTATGTACACCGCTTGAGTTATTGCTTTTCGAGCCGTTAATCACTCTGTAATGGTTCAAAAAAGAGATTTGTTAAGTAAGAGGAACTTGATGTGAGAGAAGGTCGCGAAGTCATGCGCTGTGTCAAACGTGACATTTAGCCATATTTTCTGAGGTTCACAATTCGAATCTATAGTCCACCACAATTGTTTCCTTTCTAAAGCGACATATAGAGTCTGTGGACTTGAACACGTACACGATCAATCTTAACCCTATTCAATACCCGATTCCTAGAGCTAGAGGCCATATCCTTTTGAAACCGGCGATTCGACGTCCTTGCACTGTATTTGCGTTAGCACGTGCAACTGGCGATCGGTTCCAGCGAATAAGAGTGAAAGTCGAGCACGAGTTGGAATTCTAGTCCGTACACCTTGATGGCATTGAAGTGTCGCTATCCGTACATTCAGATACTATATTGGTTAGGTGCACTTTTTTCTCCAGGAAAGATCGAGAGTTATTTACACTCTAGCGAGAAGTTGAGAACTAAAATAGAAAATCGACGACAGCGTGACTGCAAAATCTTGCACCGTTTCGCTAACATATGGACTTGACAATCAGTATACTCTAGAAATTGTAAGGGTTCATAATTTGGATAACAATCCAACAGGTTGATTTGTTTTCCCTGCTTAAAAGTCTTTATTACGAAGATTATAGTCAATAAAACACTTCACCTGCAGAAAAAGGATGCAAGTACACTTATGGGCTATAAAATTGCATTACGTAATTTGCGGTGGGTTTTGGCATCTTACTTTTTATTCAGACCAAGGTTAGCCTCTTTTCCTTCTTCGCTTAACCGCAGGTTATAATTTACTTTACGCTTTCTCTTTCGAACACTTTCGAACATTGTATGCGAGATGCAGCCTCTTTGTCAGATGTATATTTGGTACAAGAATTAGCGTTAACAGTAATAATAGACAAGCAGAATTAGTAGAGGCTTTTAGAACAATGAAAGGCAGAAATAGAAATCCTAATGATAAAAACCATATACAATGGAAGATCAAATCTTGAAAGATTAGAATTATTCCGTGTCAGATATGTCTGTCTGAAAACTGAATTTTTGTAAGGTTAAAAATTTAATAACAATATTTTAAGACAAGTTTAATAATGTCGATTACCGCATGGTGTCTAATTTTTACATTTTGCGTGCATGAGTTTAACAGCTGCGGTTAGTTACACGATTTAATAACCGTAGTTCAAAGCTGATGGCGTACTTAATGCGCTGGGCTAGTAATTAAGAGATTTTATAGGCAGTTTGCATTTTTTTAGCATTATAGAACCTCATCATTTACCCTCAGTCGGGGATTCAACTTTTTTATGGGAATACCGCTTTGTCACGTTGTAATGGATGCATCTTCCTATCAGGGCAAAAATGCGTGGTTAGATAAATCAATCTCAGACAAAAATATATTTTAAACTGGTTTAAATTGTGGTGAGCTTTAAATACAAGGAATGCTAATTATTTCACAGATGATACAATCAGTAGCGGTGCTCCTACTCTGGGCCGTTGTTCCCGGAGTTTGGACCCAAAGCAACTATGATACCCAAGGGAATAGCATCGAATACGATCCGAACTCGGGGCTCACACCGGACGCCGTCCTTGGTGGCAAGGTCACTCGGCTGGACGACATCAGGTCGGACATCGCCCTAAACCGCACCAATGCCATCCTGGACTGTTCCGAAGGCAGTATGAACATTAATTTAACTTTCAAGGAACCATTCTATGGAGTTGTCTACGCAGATTTCGACAGGAACAGTGCTTGCATGGTTAAAGGACGGGGCCTCAATTACACTTTTTTGGAACTGCCATTAAAAGGTGAATAAATTAGGAATATATCTCTAATCATATTAACCATTATTGAATATCTAATTATTTTATTATTTAACCTATCTAGGATGCGGTACCAAACCAAATGGACTCCGGGTTTTTACGAACAACATCGTCGTCCGATTTCATCCAGGCCTTGAGATGGACGGAGACGAGGTTATTACTATAGTTTGCAGATACCCACCACCGAAAACTGCTGTGGTGCAGCCTCACATGTAAGTTGAAATAAAATATTTATTACTTCTCGTAATTTACATATCTATCTTAAATTAATTTCTACCAACATTTACATCTTCACTTAAAAAATATTTCGATTGCAGAGCTCCTCCACTACTGCCGAGCACAAGTGGACCAACATTATCGGGAGTACATATCTTGTTGATCATCTGTACCCTGCTGTTCCTTGCATTGACGCTACTTGGAATGGGATGCTCATACATGTGTCTCAAGCGTCGACCGATTGGAATCGTGCACCGTCAGACAACGAGCTACACAGGATCTGAGATTACGAAGCTCTCCGGTTCATCGTTAGGAAACATCTCGATGTTCGGAGATCTAAAGATTCCAAGGGCTCATGCCCTTGCTCACGCTACTGCTTCAATCTCCGGAAGCGAAGTCAACTTGGTCACGGATCACTCGGACACTTTACCTAGCGATTATCCTAGCGAGAGTCACTCAGAGGTATGTAGAAACATTACTTATAGGATATAAATTGCTGGAACCAAATCGACTGAAGCATTCACATTCATTACATCACCCCTAATAACTATTTTATTTCTACAGATTGACGAGGCAAGATCTTTGCCAGTATCGTCAGCAGGCTCCTACGAAAAAGCCTTTATTCACCATCAACAACACCAAGTAGATGTACGAGCCTCAAGCTCCCTCTACTCCGAAACTATCAATGAAATAGAAACTTCTGCAATTACCAGTGCCTCTAGAATGCATCCACGACCTCTCCCGATCGAACCCAAGTTCGATGTGCAAATGAGAGTCAAGAGAGCGCCACCTCCTCCACCAAGTCCCTTACCATCAGAGTCCGATGCTAGCATTGCACTCGAAAGAAACCTTACAACTATTCTTGAACGAGAAGAGATGTCGAGATCGATGGATCGACCACCTGCAATGACAACTTTCTCCTACGTCCCAGAACTGCACGGACCACCAAGTTCTGTTTCAAGACAACAGACTCCACCAGTCTATTCAAGAATTCTGAGGAAGCAAGCTGAAAGAGAAACAACGCTAGAGTCCGTAATCTCACACTCACCTCCATTGGCCACGATCCACAGACCAAGATCTTTAGCATCTTTAAATACGGAGATGACAGATACGCGTTCATTGACAGAGGTTACTGACGCTTCCCACGCGAAATATAGAGTTGCTAGTATTCTTGCACCTACTCCACCTCCACCACCACCTGTTGTACCATCCACCCTCACACGTACTGCTCAAGAATACAGACAACTTATCAGAGAAGAAGAAGAACCTTTAGTAGAACCAATAATGTCACCTAGACGACCAGAAATTACAACTCATGAGGTTGATGACGTCTTCCTAAGGACCGTCACTGAAAAGAAGACTATAGAAGACGTCGAACGTCATCGTCGACAGGTAACTGAATACCATGCAAGACCTCAACCACTTCCGGATCCCAAATGGGACGTTACCATCCGAAATTATCCTACTGAAGAACTTCCACCTCCACCTCCTGAATGGGAGAACTTCTCCGATGTGAGTTCTGCTTCCAACTTGACCATCACCAACGAGCCGACTACCTCACGTTACGATGACCCGGACACCAACATTGAACCAACCTACACAGCTCGAGCGGAAATTCCGAGCAGACCAACACATCGCCTCGATCCTGAATCCTCTACTGAACCTCAAGGCAACAACTTTTTTACTCTTTCGAGAGTCTTGGAGCCTCAGTATGCCGCTGAGTTCACAGAGGATGAGCGGAGGAGATGGCGTGAGGTCATAACGACCGAAAGTACACTGAGAACTTTATTGACAGAGGCCGTAGTCAAGGAAGACTACGAGCTGATCCGTAAGGATGCAAGATACATTAATCTCTTCCCACCAACAAAGTGGGATGTCATCATTCGTATTTTGAGTCCACCCAACTCAGGCAATGGATCCATATCATCTCATGGAAAGAGTGGGCAGAGGTATAAGCGAGGAAAGGCATCAGAGTGGGACACCAGGTCCAGGAGATCCTCGCTGCCAACGCTCTACGAATATGAGAGCGACGGTGGTTCGATACGAACCTTCGAGCCGGAGCAACTGAGACAGTCTGGTGTCCACCCTGGCTCAGGAGTTGGTGGAAGAATCAGAAGGCTTAGCTCCACAACAAGAGGTGGTAGTGAAGCAGATCTCAGATCGATGTCGGAGATGACAGTCAGGGATTTCGCTAGGATGGACAGGGACGACCTTACGAGTTTGAGCTCCTACGAAGGCGAGTCCCTTGTCAGGTCACTTAGTCAACCTAGCCTAGCAAGGTCTGGGTCGGAGTTTACGGAACAATGGGGAATGCCATCAAGAGGCCTACCCAACTGGGGCATGGAGGATGACCCCAGCAGCTCCACCGAAACTACACCTAGACCAATCAGACGTGGTGAACGTGTCGAGGTTGTTGCTTCGTTCCAAGGAGGAACTCGACAAGGACCCGCTGGTGGAGTCACGAGCACTTTTGCTAGGTCTGCTAGATACAGCGAGAGGGAAAGCATCAGAGTTGAAGATCAAAGAGGATCTAACTGGTTTCACGATGACTCAGAACCGGAAATGCAGATCTGATCATCTGAGACTTGGAAACGATAGGTCCCAATTCGAATAAATGCTCGAACGAATTTACGATAGGTTCTCCTGCGATGATCCTGAATTTAAGGAATTAACTGATGAAGGGCTCTAACTTTCAAAACTTTTTACTTTCAGTTGAACGTTATTGAGAGATTATATTCTCTATCTTATTTTAAAAAGAATTTTAAACAGTGAGATCGAAAATTGGTTTCTTAGAAGAATTTAGATTGAATCAATAATTTCCAAGCATGCGGCCCTGGTTCAGGATCAAGGAAGCTCGACGCGCATTTATAGACTTGCCGATACGACTATCTGAAACTTTAACAAGTTCACAACACTGCCCACAGAGGACTGCACCAGGCATTTGAATTTCACGCCCCGTAAGCTCTACGGATTGTCTTCAATGCTTGAGAATGCAACTTAATCTTGCGAATCGAAAAGTCTGAACTTTTTTTATTCCGTCGCGTCCTCGAGTTTTCAATGCTTCGACATGTCTCTTTTTAGTATCGATCTTAGCAACGGCTGGAGAGACTTACTTATCAGACTTTTTAAACTCGTTTTTTAGTTTTTTATACACTTTTCTCTGGCCTGTAGTTAACAAGTCTGAATGGCATTGTTGCAGTCAAAGGAAACTGAGTTTCTAGTACTCGAAACTGTCGATAACTAACTTTTGAAGAAATGGATTCCTTCAGGCAGAAATCTCTGATGATTTAAACGTCTGAATAGAAAGCAGAATCTCATTTTTAAGTCTTAAACGTCTGAACTTTCCACTTCACACTCGATTTATGTTCTACTTAACAAATAAACTTCCTTACTCTCGAGTGGGACTGTAAAATTCAGTGACTTAATATCGATCGCCGAGTTTAGTTTTAACCGAGAAAAATAAATAGTCGATTTGTGTCAGTTTTTATCGGTATGCTAAGGTACTTTCAAATGCACGCTTTGCCATAAGGAATTCTCAACTTACTGAAAGATTAATTAATACTAACCAAAGAGGAAAGAGTTCGTTTTATTACTTAAATTTTTCAGTTGAGTTAAAGAGAGTATTATAGACCGATGAAAATGTATTCGAATATATTAAATAGTATTCTCAATAGAACCTGACTCGGCTTTCTAATGTAAGGTACATTAATAGCGTAACACGAATACATGGCTTTCTAACTGGAGAGAGCGTACCAAAATTTTGAAAATCGTCCTTTTTGACGGTTTTCAAAATTGAGTTTCAAGTTTCAATCTCTCCCAAGCGCTAGTGATAATAGATTCGTAGGTGACAAAAAAGGTGCTGGGTCTACGCTTCACGATAGATTGTAAGAAAACGTGAATATTTTTATATAAATAATTATATATAGTATGTATATGAACTATAAAATACTATAAAGTGAATATATTATACATAAAGCACGACCAAGTGATTTTCGTGCATCTGCTCAACGGGCGTAACAAGTATCAAAATTCGCATAGAAAATTGAAATCGATTGTAATCTAGAATGAGAAATCAGAAAATCAAATAGTGCTTCCTGTAGTTGAATTTTCGAGCGATTTTTCTATTTTATTTCTTTCTATCGCGATTGGTATAACGAAACATGTTGGTTTTTTCCGACGAAGAATAATTTTCAAAGTATTGGCCATTCGCGTGGCCTTCTGATAAACAAGTTGGCAGTCGATTGTCAATGCATCGTTCTGCTAGACACGGCGAATTTCGTTATCAGTAATAATTGATAAGAAGCATGACTCTTGCCCCGCCCACTTCTTGTAAAATTAATTGTCCTCGTCACGAGGAATCCCCTTTGCGCCTTGAAACTTTAGAAGTTAGTTAGGTTGAATTCGATTCCTTCGCTTTCGATTTACTTTTTTCTTGTAATTGAAAGGACCTCAGAAAACTCGATCCATGTGGGCGTAAGTGTAGATATTTTGGTTGATTTATCAACGAGAGGGTCGAAAAGAATGGAAAGAGAATCGGGCATTGGTAAGGTGCTATTCTGTACATACTGACACAGAGCGTGAAAGCAAACTGAAACTATGATAAGATAATGAATCAATTTCGACTTGTCTTTCTGTAACTAAACGATAAATAATCGACGCCGTCCATAGAAATAAGAATCCACTGTAGTGCCTCTTTGCGGAATAAACGTAACGATGCTTTTACTACTAACTGCTATTTTTTATTACCGAGCTCAAGACGTAATAAAGATAATAATAAACGTAGAGTTTATAATTTTACATTTTTTAAGAGTAGAGCTTTTAATTAATAGTTTACAAATTAGTATATTTGAGGCCTCCCCCCCCCTCCTTACAGTGTGAGGTAGTATTTGAACCCCCTAATAATAATAATTTTTTCACATGTCTGACAAAATGAAAATTAGTGATTTTATTTTACAAGTAAAGAATCTAAATACAGAATTCACACTCTTTACACTTTTTAGAGAATTCATCTTCTTTCCCCTGTTTTTGAGAAACTGCAGCTGTTTCTCCCTTTTCTCGTTTGTTTTTTTGTCAAATGCAAAATAAATTAATAGAACTCTATAAGAAAATCTAACTATTTTTCGTTGAAAGTTAATTCGTTTTAATTGGAAAGTCTACTAATATATTTTCGGTTCAGAATTTAATATATTTTGGTAAAAATTCTACTATTTTGTTGCAGATTTAATTATTTTGTAGAATATTTGTTGTTATTTTTTTGTTTCAAAATTAATTTTTGAATTTACGTTAACTATTATATTCTCATTTGAAAACTGATCGTTTTTAGTTAAGATTCAACTATTCAATTTTTCATTGAGAATTCATCTTTTTGATGAAAATTCAACTACTTCATTCAAAATTGAACTACATTGTTAAACATTCATTTTATTCGTTGCCTGCTTAACTGTTTTGTTGAAAATATGTATTTTTTTGGTCAAAAATCAATTTTTTTTAACTGAAAATTTATTAATTCTATTATTGTTTGAAAAGTGATCGTATTTAGATGAAACCTTAACAATTTGGTAGAAATGTTATGTATTTGATAGTAAATTCGTCCTTTTTAGTAGAAAATTAATCTTCTGGATTAAACATGCATTTACTTCTTTGAACTACATTGTTAACAATTCATTTTGTTAGTGAAAGATCTATCTCTTTCGTTAAAAATGTAACTATTTTGTTGATAATTCGTTGTTTTCTTTTGGTTGAAAATTGATAGTTTTCAGTTGAAAATTTAACAACTTTGTTGAAAATTGATGTATTTTGTCTTTATTAGTAGAAAATCAATCTTCTTAATTGAAAATTGAACTATTCGGTTGAAAATTTAACTTCCTTGTTAAAAATTCATTGCATTAGTTCAAGATACCTCTCTTTGGTTGAAAATTTAACTATTTTTATTGAAAATTCATCCTTTTTGGTTGAAAACTAATTTTTCGAACTGGAAATTTCACGATTCCAATATTGGTTTGGATATCGATAATTTTTAGTTGAAAATCTAACAATTTTGTTGAAAATTTAACTATTTTGCAGCAAATTCGTATTTTCTTTGTAAACATTAATTCTTTCATTTGAAAATTTGAACATTCCAATATTGGTAAGAAATTGGTCCTTTTTAGTTAAAATTCAACAATTTGATTGAAGAACTTTGTTGAAAATTCATTTAATTAATTAGAGATCCATCAAGTTCCTTAAAAATTTAACTAATTTTTATAATTTTTTGAATTGAAAATTTAGCTATTCTATTATTGGTAAAAATTGATCGTTTTGCGTCGAAAATTCAACAACTTGGATGAAAATTTATGTATTTTGTTGAAAATTTGACTTTTTAGTAGAAAATTAATCTTCAAAAATGCGAATTCAGCTACTTGCTTGAAAGTTGAACTACTTCGTTAAAAATTAATTGCATTAGTTGAAGATTCATCTCTCTGGTTAAAAATTTGAATATTTTTTGAAGATTCGTATTTTCTGGTTAAAAATTAATTTAATAAAAATGAAAATTTAAACTTTCCAATATTGGTAGACAATGGATAGTTCTTAGTATAACATTCAACAATTTGAAAAATTATGTATTTTCTTGTAAATTCGTCTTTCTTTGTTGAAAAATAATTTTTTTAACCTAAAATTTATTTATTACATTATTAATTGAAAATCCAACTGTTTCGTAGGAAATTGGTCTTTGTGGCTTAAAAATTCCGCAATTTGGTTGATATTTTTTTCTGTCTTGACTGTAGAATCTTTCCTGGTTGAAAATTCGTCTTTTTGGTTTGAAAATTCAGGTACCTTTGGTTAAGGAGTCAATTGGTTTGTTAAAAATTATTTTTTGGTTGAATTCAACTGTTTCTAAATAAAAATTTAGACCATTTTGTGTTCAAATATCAACTATTACAATTTTCGTCAAAAATTCGTCTTTTTGGCTAAATTCGATTGTGTTTTATTAAAAATTAAAATCTTTTCTTTAGATGAAATTTCAACTATTTGGTTGAAAGTTGAACTTGTTTGTAAAAAATGAATTTTTTATTGGAGATTCATCATTTTAGTTGAAAACTCAACTTTTTCATTAAAAATTTAATTAATTTGTTGAAAATTTAACTATTGTGTTAAAAAGTTAATTACTTTGTTGTAAATCTAAATGTTTTGTTGAAAATTTTTCTTTTGGCTTCAAAATTCAGATATTTGATTGACAATGCAACTCTTTTGTAGTTTAAGTTAAATCTTCTTTGTTCAAAAATTCGACCATTTGGTTGAAATTTTATGGATTTTGTACATTTGTCTTTTTTGGTAGAAAAGCTATTTTCTTGCTAGAAAAATTAACTATTTAGTTGCAAATTAACTACTTTTATTGCAAATTCGTTTTTTTTTTGTGATGGAAATTGTATTAATTTCTGAGGAAATTCAACTTATGTATTGAAAATTAACTTTTGGGTTGAAAATCACATTTTCGGGTTGAAAATTCAACACTATCTCTCTAGACTAAAAAATCTTTCCTGGTTGAAAATTAAACTCTTTTGTTGGGAGCTCGTCTTCTTGGTTTTAAAATTCATCTCTTTTATATCAGCATTCAAATATTTTGTTAAAAAGTCGTCTTTTTTGGTTGGAGCCAACTGTTTTTTATTTAAAATTAGAATATTTTTTGGTTGAAATATCAATTATTAGATTTTTCTTTGTAAATAAATCATTTTTGATTAAAAACTCGACTACTTGGTTGAAAGTAGAACTTCTTTGTTGAAAATTCATTTTTTTTCAAGAGCCATCTTTTTAGTTGAAAATTTGAATATTTTGTTGGATACTCAACTATTTTGTGAAAAAATAATTTTTTTTTTAAATTTAACTATTTTGTTGAACACTAATCTTTTTGGATAGAAAATTAGTCCTTTTGGATTGAAAGTTGCACTATCTTCTGAAAAAATAGTTTTTTTAACTACTTGAAAGTACATCTAGTTGGTTGTAAATGCAACTGTTTTTGGTCGGAGTTTAATTTTTTGTATAAAAATTCGAACATTTTGTTGAAAATTTAGCATTGTAGATCAAAAATTAAACTAGATGGTTACAAATTTAACTATTTTTTTTAATTTTAATGATTTTGTTGAAATTTATACTATTTTGTTAAAAAGTAATCTTTTTTGTTTAAAAATTAAATTTGCTAGATCGAAAATTCTCCTTTTCGGATTGAAAAGTTTTTGGCTGAAAATTCAACAGTCTTCTAGAAAATTCTTCTTTTTGACTTGAAGATTCGACTATTTGGTTAAAAATGCAAATGTTTGTGGTTGAACTCAATTCTTTTTTATTGAAAGTTCGATCATTTGGTTAAAAATTCGTCTCCTTCTGCTTGGAAATTAAACTATTTGATGTTAAATGCAACTGTGGGCCTAAAATTAATGTCTATTTTTGTTTAAAATTCAACTGTTTGGTTGAAAAATAATCTTTCTACGTTGAAAATTCATCTTTTCCGGTTTAAGAGTCAACTTTTGAGCAAGAAAGCTCAACTCTTTCGTTGAAAATTAATCTCTTTTGATAGAAAATTAATCTTCTTGCCTTGATAATTGAACTATTTAGATAAAAGTTCAACTTTTCTGTTGAAAATTCTTCTCTTTTGCTTCAAACTTTAACGGTTGTGTTGTTAATGCAACTGTTTAGTTAAAAATTAATTTTTGGTTTGTTGAATATGGTACATATAGATTAATTTCATTAAGAAGAATTTATTCTCCTATTATTCCCCTATTTTCATGAAAAATAAATGGGGGCTTCGTTCAAGCTTTGCGTGATAATATGTGATAAAGTATTGAAGGGGTGGAAAAAGTGTTGAAAATAGTGTGACCTTGTTTTTGAACACGGTCACTTAATTGCTTGCTTTTAATGTATGATTGAATGAATTTCTTTGAAAAAATTATTTGCTTTCAATAAAAAAAGTCCTACTGTATGTAAAATAAATCACACAATGCATTATATCATAATCATTAATCAAGACAATCTACATCGAATTTAATTGGCCTGCACCTTGACCCTACAGTTGATGATCCCAGTACGTGCACATAAACGATCCTCTGGGTCATTACATCAATCTCTGTTTAATTTGCCCCTATAAAATACACAATGTTGGGGATGCATCAACAGATTGCTTGCACGCATTTGAAGTCTAGAGTCTACACTTACGAAATTAGTTAATTTATTAACAATGGAATTTCACCTTGAGCTATAAAAATGGTTATCTCAGTTACTATAATTGACTCAATTATTTTTAATTAATATTACCCAGTACACAGGAAATAAAATAATACTATTGTTGACCAGTCTCAATGAACTTTGAAATGTAAATACTCGTTCTTACGGACCGTGGATAAATAATGTAGATACCTCTTCTGAAATTTTGAGCGAACACGAATTTTCAACAAAATAGTAGAATCTTCTACCAAATTGGATTTATTTTCAACCAAGCAGTTGCATTATTAACCAAAAAAGATGAATTATCTGCCAAAAGAGATCAATTTAAAAATCAAAAAGACAAACGTTTAAATTTCAGAATTGAAACAAATTTTTTAATCCATAAAGAAAACAAATTTTTTAACAAACAAAAAAAAATTAATCCGATATTAAAAAAGACGAATTTTTAACAAAATGCATGAATATTTCAACAAATTGTTGAATTGTCAAGCCGAAAAGAAGAATTTTCTACAATAAATTTGAGTTTTCAACCAAAAAGTTAATTTTCAAACAAGAGTTGGATTTTCAATCAGGAAAGATTTTGTAGTCAGCAAGAAAAAAAAAAAAAGAAAAGAAAAAAAATTTCATCCGAAATGTTAAATTTGCAAGCCAAGAAGAGGAACCTTCTGCAAAAAAGTTGAAGTTTTAACCAAATATTTTATTCCTCGACAAAAAAATTCTTTTTCAACCTAACAGTTGCATTTTTAACCAACAAACATGAAATTTCTACCGAAAGAGGAATTGTCAAATCAAAAACATGAATTTTCAACAAGAGTTGAATTTACAATTAAGAAAGATTTTTTAGTCAATGAAGAGAAAAAAAATTTCCAAAATGTTAGATTTGCATGTCAAAAAAGGAACTTTCTACCAAACAGTTGAATTTTTAACCAAAAAACTGAATTATCAACCAAGAAGATGCATTTTTAACCAAGAACATAAATTTCCTAATAAAATACAAGTTCTCAACAAAATACATATATTTGTAACCAATCGTCGCATTTTTAATAAATTTAATTAATTTTCTACCAAATAGTTGAATTTTTAAACTAAGAAAGACCCATTTTCAACCCGAAATGAAATAGTTGAATTTTCATTTAACAAATTAATTTTCAATTTAAAAAATCTAATTTTCTATAAAGCAGTTGAATTTTCAAGCCAAAAAGCCAAAATTTCTACAGAATAATTAGATTTTGAACAAAAAAGTTCATTCTCAACCAAATAGTTAAATTTTCAGTTAAAAATTAATTTTAAACCAAAAAACGAACTTTCAACAGAGTTCTTCAATTTTCAAACAAAGAGATGAATTTTTTACTTAAGTTATAAATCTTTAACGAGAAATATGAATTTTGTAGAAAGTAGTTCAACTCTCAACTAATGAGTTGAATTTTTAACAAAAAATGTAATGGTTGATTTTAACCCAAAAAATATTTTGATGACAAACGAAAAACAGTTGGATTTTACACACAAAAAAATGAATTCGTAACAACAATTTTGAATCCTCATCAAAAATAAATTAACTTTCAAAATAAAAGTTGCATTTTTGATAAAAAAAAGGTTTTTTCTACAAAACAAACCAACATATTTTCACCTAGACTGTTAAATTTTCCATCAAGAGGATTAATTTTGTAACAAAAAATCAAATTTTTAAGCAAATAGTTCATTCTTAGCCAACAAGAATTATTTTCTACCAAAAAAGTCTAATTTTTAACAAAATACATGTATTTGCAACCAATAATGGAATTTTCAACTAAAAAATATATTTTTTCAACCCAACATGAAATAGTTAAATTAAAAAGAAAATGAATTTAAAAAAGTGTAAATTTTTAGCAAAATAGTTAAAGTTTCAACCAAAAAAATGAGTTATTGTCTAAAATGCTGAACCTTCGAATAAAAAAAAATGTACACAAAGTAGTTCAACTTTCGAAAAAATAGTTGAATTTCTACAAAACAGAATTCAACAAAACAGTTGAATATTCAACCGGAAAGAATGAAAATGGAGGTTGCGATAAATAAATAGGAATTTTAATAATGTATTGACTAAAGAATAATAGTTGAAATGGTTTGAATAAACATTGAGATAATAATCAGAAATAAACGCTCACGTAACTTTATGATGGCCCCTTGTTTGTTTATTAATTTACTATTATTTCGTAGATTTATGATTATCACATTTAATATCACTAGTAATATTACTATACGTACTGCTAATATCATTAGGTAAACTAAAAGTAGTACTGTTACAATTATTAATAAATTTATTATTAACAATTAATAAACCTTTTAACATTGATATTTCAGGGTTGCTGTAAACTATTGTGTAATAAAATATAACATATTTATTTATTATATATAGTGCTTATTAAATTATATATATACATATATAATTTAAATATTAAAATATATTACAAATTACGTAAACATACGTGAAATACATGAATTTTCAATCAAATAGTTGAGGTTTCAAATCAAAAAGATAAGGTTTCAACGAAAACTGGAAGAGTTATCTTTTGAATTAAAGCAATAAGAAAGAAATAAGTTTGAAAAAAATTTTTTGTTTATTGACTAATAAATCTTTTATGGTTGAAAATTCAACTTTTTTGTTGAAAATTCCTCGTTTTGGTTTGAAAATTAGTCTCTTTAAAATTTTTTAAAAATATTTTAGTATAATGTACTTAATATATTACACCCGGTCATCTATTGTTATTAATTATTATATTTCTTGGACTAGGTACTAGAGTGAGCACTAGATTGTGTTGACAAACAGCTGTTTACAATAAAAGCTTTGTAACTTTTGTTTTTTAGTGATTTGCAGATTTGAAACTAGCTTACGTAAGAAATCGTTTTGACCCATCCCCCACCCATGTGCATAGTAAATCCCCTCCTCAAGCGAATTTACTTAATTTATGCACGGCCCGTTATTAACAGAATCACATTTTTTAAACTAAAAAATAATCTTTTACTCTGTGAATATTTCTAAAACTGAATTTCTTTACAAACTTGAAGAGATATCCTGAAATTTATAAAGCACCAATTTATTTCAATAAAGGAAAGCGACCTGCTTCAAATTATCTTTATGAATAGATGGACTCTCGGAAGGGATTTTTAATGAATATCATTAATGAATTTTCACTCTGTTTTTACTTGAAAATAAAAATAGAAACTGACTTCCTTATGAAAACAAATATATAATATAAATATATATGAGTTGCATGCCAGCTTGATGTTTATTTTTTCCAACAAATATTTTATCGTATTTGTGGAATGATAAACAATTGTATAATACGTGGTAAAACCAGTAGTTGACAAATATTTGTCGCTCAACCGTAAACTACTATTTACTTATTTTCTGATAATAAGTTAAAATGACTTGCATGTATAAATAAATATTTCTTATATTTTAATATCTAACTTTTATTGCGTACAATATACCAAAATCATATTTTCGATTACATGATAGTTCAACCAATTAACGAGTTTCGCAATGATCAAGCTTCAGCTTATGTAACTATGCATTCTCTCAAACCCACGTATTAAAATTTTAATTACAGTGAAAATTCGGATTTGAAAAATGTCATAATCGTCATATAAAATAGAAACACGAATTATGTAATTTACAATCAAGAATACCACTTTTCATTCATAATCCACGTAAATATTTATAATTTTTCCCCAATATTAAACCTTAAAGTTATCCCCTCTCTGTGACAACATAAAGAATGAGGGAGGTCGCTGAAGACCCCAGCATAAATTTATTTATCGCAACATGGATTTTTAATATTTTTGCACGAAAATGTTTTTGGATATACTTTTCTATATCCTGTATGAGATAAAACTAGTTAATATATATTTTTTAAATTTTGACATATGAAAAGAAATAAAAACTAAAAACAAAATGGAAAAAATGACTCACGATTAAAAAAAGGCTGGGTATAAAAGACCCCAGGGATAACTTTAAGGATGAATAAAGTTCTCTGAGTTACATTTTCACATTCTCGTCATAATGAGAAGGCATTAGTCTTACGTGAAAACTGACTATTACGGATTTCTTTAAATCTCCACTTTTTTAGACCCCCTGAATCGGATTATTTTAAAATTTGGCACACCGGTTTAGGGACCAAAAAAAGTTCGACTTCGTTCACCAGTCTTTCAAGACCAACGGTTCTGGCTTTAACAGCAAAAAAAAGAAAGAAAAATCAAAATTTCCATTTTTCGGATAAACTTGACAAAATAAAAAAATATGAACCGACAAAAATTGTGCACCCAAAAAAGAGCTACAACTTTTATATGAATCAAGTTTTGATAGGACGGGTAGTTTTTTCTTTATTCATAAAAAATGAAATTAGAAATAAAAAAATTAAATATTGGAAAAAGGACACAAGCTATTAAAAAAATGAATGAACAACATTTATTCACCCAAAAAGGGCTATTAATTTGTTATAAATCATTTATTGATAAGATGCATAGTTTTTGTTTTAAATGAAAAAAAACATGTATGTATGTATATTTGTTGCCTCTAAGAATATAAAATTATGTGGCAAGGGAAAGCCACTATTACAAAATTGATAAAATTAAGATAAATAACAGAATGAAAGAAACGTTATAATATCGTATGTATAATGGCTTGTTAGGTCATACTGGTCGAGTTCGGGCAGTGTATTATTCGAATAGAGAGAAAGCTCTAATTTGTAAAAATGTACTTATAAAGTTGTATATCGAGCGAATTATTCCAGGGTTTATAATTGACAATAATAAGTGAACATTGTTCTCGTTTATCATACCAATGTTACACAAGTAATGATTTCTGACGGACGAGTAGATATGACATTTGGCGAGGATGCGTAAAAGATCTTCATTTTCTCTTAGATTACATAACTGGAAAATCTGTTGTTGATCGATTACAGTTGTTCCAGCTTTAGAGGTCAACTTAATGATGAACCTGAAGGATGATCTTATTTCAGCGAAAATGCGCTTAAAAAGGAAAGAAGCTTTGAATAGAAGATATTTCTGGAGTAGCGCATCATTGTGCAGAAGTTTACCGTATATATAACTAAAGTTTTCCAATCTTAACAGATCCCGCGGATGAAAAAAATCACGGTATCTATCAGCAATAGTATCGATTTGAGTTATAAGATTGGGACCATTGAGATCCATGAGATTGTGACTTATGCCCGCTCCCTCTAAACATCTAATAAGTTGACAATACTAGTTATATTTAACATTTTTGCTGTTAGCAGTTTGAACTAGTTTTACCATCCAAAGTTTAGGATAACGCGAAGCTTCTATATGAAAAATCTTTGCCGCCCAATTCAACGCTATTTTTAAAATTTGGTATGACACACAGGAGAGACCTAGTTCTGATCTAACAACGAAGTCAGGCGTATTTCTGGGTAGGCGCAGAAGATTGTTGAAAAAAGGGACTCGTGCTTTTTCGAAAACATCTCGATAATTTAATCCGATAATGTGGGCCGCATACAATAAGGAACTCTTTATAATCGAGTCATGAATTTTGATAATGGAAGACCATGAGGAGCACTTAGTTCTAGTTAGAATATTGAAGGCCGACGCTGAGGCTGAGTTGGCTCTGCTAACTGCTGCATATGTGCAGCTAAGTTGAAAGCACCTGTTCTAGAAAAACTCGTACCCAAGTATTCAAAACAAGGAATAAACACTAAAGAGCTACCATCATATTTCAGACTAAGGAGTTTTGCACTGATCCGATCTTTCTTGAATATAGTGTATTTAGTTATGTTGTTATGTTGTTAATAACCGTGGGTTTATTTATATTACAATACTCTTGAAGGGCATTGAGTTTTCTTATTGCGTCTATTTTAGATTCTGCAAAAATAATTAAATCATCCGCGTAAATCACTTCTATAATGTCCGTGTCACCCATGATTCCGGGACCCACAAGACCTTTTTGTCTAAAAAAATCTCGATATCCGACGTTAAACAGGATTGGGCTCAAAATCTCTGCCTGCAGAACTGCCTCAGTGACCAGGTGTGATAATTTTTTGATAGGACGCGTAGTTTTTGGTTTAGCTGCAAAAAATAACATTAAAAACGAAAAAAGGAAATTTTTAGAAAAATGACATAAGACATGAAAAAAATTAATAGACACTTCTTTCGCTTTGATTATATCCCTGCCTTTTTCAACTAGTATTCCTAGTTTTCTGTTCTTGTCCCTCTCATCATTTGTTTTTTGAAACGATACATTTTTCAAGGTATCTGCGAATAAAAATTAATGCAAAATAAGAAACAAATATTAAAGTAATCATGAAAAATAAAATTTGTAATTTTTTTGCAATATCCGAAAGAGCACTCCCAGACAGAGATACAGAAATAATTATAAAACACATTCGATATGTAGAGAAGTTTGAATTGTGGACAAAATTGAGTGCGAATTTCGAGATACGTGATAAGAATGTATTCGTTAAAGCTGAAGGAGCTTTAACAAAAGAGAATTCACAATCACGAAATTACAGTTCTCAATGCTTTGACCTTTGAATTTAAAAGGTATGTGCACAAATATGAGGGAATTACAGAGAACGAGCGCGCAGCGTGAGCTAAATACATTATTGAGCGCGAAGCGCGAGATCCAAAAGGCGCGCGCCATATGCACACTGTTAGAAGTAAGTTCATGAAATTTCATGAAAATGTTAATAAAGCTTTTCACACTACGGTTGGTGAAAAACTCATTGAAATTTCATGCAACACTGAAATTTAAATAGCCTTATTGAAATTTCAATGTAAGTTTTGAAAC
>JAABKJ010001171.1:0-31440 GCA_011634705.1 Andricus grossulariae | reverse complement strand
CCCAACCTCAAATCCACTTTCCGTATTTCATGTAAGAATTTCATTATTATTTCTTATTTTCAAAACTGCCCCTTTTGATCGATTTGCGTTATGAAATATTTCATTCTTAATAATAATGTGATTGCCACTGTAGGTGCTAAAATTTGCCTACAATTTGACAATCGCCCATATAGCAATTGACTCCTATTCTAAATGATCTGAATTGTAAAGAATCAATATTAGTTTGAATAGGCGACAATTGCTATCAAGATATGTAATTGTGATAGAAGTGAGTCAGATTGAAACATAATGGCGATTATAGCTTAGGGCTTTTGTATCTCGATCGCATCAGCTTAATGCCGGTTTCTCGTGTCAGTGTCACCGTGGTTTACCTGATTTATACCGCATGGCAAAATTTATAGCGCCCAGCGAATCTCACGCATTTTCTTGTTGCACCGCGACCGCGCTCGCCAAGCTGTTCACGCCATTCGTCCTCGCCAGACAAAGTCGCATCTTTCTGGGGAGAATGAGAGAAAGGGAGAATCTATGAGAAAAGAGAGGAAAGAAGCGCAGGTAAGCTGTCGCGACAGGTGCAAGGTTGCGCGCAAAGCGAATCAACGCACTTCCACACTCGTTCAGATCAAACTACTCTGCTTTTTTAACGAAACTAAACTAAAATTTCTGAAAGTTCCTCTCAGATTTCTCAAGGATCGTCTTTTCTCCGGGTCACACAGTCTCTTTTAGTCAATTTTTGATCTATAATCACTTTTTAGTCACTTTTTAAAGAGAAGGCCAGTATAGTCACTATGTTTTAATGAAAAGGTCAGTTTAATGACCATTCTCTTAATGAATTAACCCATGGGTTAACAACTACTGAATTCCCAAGTTTCTTAAATTTTTTCGAAATATTTTGGGGTATTTTAAAAAATTCCAAGAATTTTTTTATTAGATTTCAATAATTTTAAGGGAACGATTTTGTATGACCTATAATATTTTATGAGATTTCCGAGGATTTCAATTATTTTAAGGTATTTTAAAAATGCTCAAGGTATTTTAATAAATTTTCAAGGATTTTAGAAAATATGATCAGATTTCGTGTCATTTCAAAGTATTTCCAAAGATTTTAAGACATTAAAAAAGATTTCAAGGAATTTTCAATTTATTTCAATAATTTGAAGGGATTTCAAAGAATTTTAAAGATTTTAGGGTATTTTGAAAAATTCAAAGGTACTTTCAAGTGCTTTAAGAAGTCTCAAGGGATTTCAAAATATTTCAGAGGATTTTAAATATTTTATGGAATTTAAAAAAATTCCAAGGCATTTTCAAGAGATTAAAACATTTTCAAGGAATTTCCAAGGATTTCAAAATTTGTTATGGGGGTTTCAAGAATATTCTAGAATTTGGGAAGAGATAAGGATATTTCAAAAGATTTAAAGCCATTTTCAAGAGCCTTTAAAAGTTTCAAGGCATTTCAAAAGATTTCAAAGGATATGAAATATTTTAGGGAATTTAAAAAGATTCCAAGGAATTTAGAATTGGTTTCGATGATTCGAAAGGATTTCAAAAGATTTGAAAGATTTTAGTGTATTTTAAAAGATTCAAAGACATTTTCAAAAGATTAAAAAAATAAAAAATATTTCTGATATTGAAATCCGAAAATAAATTGACAATCCCTTCTGTAGCTTCATGAGAACATCTCTCTGAGGGTGAAGGAATTTTTCTCCCTTTCAAAAACTAGCCTTTTTGCATTAATTGTGAAAAATCTTAAATTTTCGTATTTCCCACGAATTAACAATTGTTTTAGTTCAGAAATAATTCAAATATCTTTTCTCTGTGTTCCTCATGTAATCCCTGAAAAAAAATAGAATTTACTTAGCATACAATATCGAGTTTTCATATTTTAAATCACTTAAAAATGTTTGAAGTCCCGGGATTATCTCTAAAAAGATAAATGTTATTTTCCATCTCCTAAAAACTACGTTTTTTCAATAATTGTAAACAATATTTTCGTTTTGAAAACAATTCAGAGATATAAGTTCTGATATCGGCGGTAGATTGCACGACGCTAAAATTTATTTGCTGTTTTGAAAAAAAAACGCAAATTTGATAAATAGGTCGTTCAGAATGGAAAATTCTGTAATGTTTTTTAGTTAAGCATTTAATATAGGAAATATAAAAAAAATTTTAATATCTTGGATCATTACTTCTTCAAGAATTATTTCAATTCTAATTTGAAATTTTATATATTATCCCCTATGGAAAATTTTTAGAACATCTCTAAAATATACATATATTTTCCACCTCCAAAAAATATCCTTCTTTAATAAATGTGGGCACGTTAATGTTATCTTTGGGAAAGGGGGAAAAAATTTCATTCATCATAGGATTTTCTGACAAAAACCTTATAAATAATTGAAAACGTATGAAGAAGATGTATTAACTATTTCTTACATCCTAATTTTATACACATAGTTGCAACTATTTGGGAGTTATTGTTTTTGTTTAAAATAGAGTTGATACTTTCTTGTATATAATAATTTGAATGAGAATTTCATTGTGTTTTAAAATATATTGGGATGTTTTATTAATAACATTTAAGTATAGTGATCTCAACTTTTATTTCTGAATTTTTAAAGTTCCCAAAAAGTTCTAAATTAATTGATATAATAGATATATATTTTCGAATGGTAAAGGAGCTTAATGGGCGTATATAATTGGATGGCTTCATAGGAATCTTTTTTTAAGGACTCAGGCAGGGTTACTAAAGGTAATTTGAAAATATTTTTTTTTTCGGAAAAGTGTAATTTCTTCTTCACTTTTTCTTTTTGTGGTTGTCTTTATGAGTAGAAATTTCGACTAATTGCTTATAGGTTTCCGTGCAATCCGCATGAATACATCGACAGTAATAACGACGGAATGAGCTCATCTCAACCAAATATGGGACGCATTCGATCAGTCAATGCAATCTATGCACCCGGTAATTGGCAATCTGCAATAAATAACCTCCGGCTGTAATTTCATTGTTTTAACGACCAAACAGATGAACGGGCACGCACAAGCTTTTTTTTAAGCACGATTGCGTATCATGCGTTTGTCATCATCCGCTTCAACACTAGTGTCAAGTAGGAAAGATTTATTGATCTATAATTATCAATCGAAGCTTTTTATTTCACATCATTCAATAACAAACTTGACACTCCTTCCCTTATTCCCCTCTTTTCCTCTTTTTTTTTATAGAATTCCCCTTTTTCTCATTATTCTCGTTTTTTTACTTAAAAATCCAACTCTGTTGCTTGAAAATTCATTATTTTAAATTGAAAAATCTGCTATTCTATTTTTGTTTCAGAATTCATCATTTTTGGTTAAAAATTTAATTATTTTGTTTGAAAATTCCACTATTTTGTTGAAAAGTCAACTTTTTTTTATCGAAAATTCAACTACTTGATTTAAAAGTTAACTACTTTGTTAAAAATTCATTTAATTGGTTAAAAATTGGCCTATTTTGCTGAAAATTAGTTTTTTTCTTCGTTAAAAGTTAATTATTTTAACTGAAAACGTAACCATTCCATTTTTGGTTGAAAATCTATCGTTTTTGGTTGAAAATTCGATTCTTAAATTTTGTAATGACAATTCATCTGTTTTGTTAAAAAAAAATGTTTTTTTTTGTTGACAAGTAATTTTTTAAACTAAAAATTTAATTATTTTATTTTTGGTTGAAAATTGATCGTTTTGAGTTAAAAATTCAATTGCTTGATTGAAAATTCACGTATTTTGTTAACAATTCGTCCTTTTCGGTACAAAATTACTCTTTTTGGTTGGAAATTAAACTAATTAGTTGAAAGTAGAAATACTTGATTAAAAATTCATTTTATTAGTTGAAGATTTATCTTTTGCTTGAAAATTTAACTATTTGTTTGAAAATTCAACTATTTGGTTGAAAATTCGACTTTTTGGTAATATTTAACAGTTTTTGATTTAAAATAAAAATATTTTCTGGTTGAAAATTCAAGAATTACATTTTTCCTTGAGAATCCACCTTTTTTGGCCGAATTCAACTATTTTTGATTAAAAATTAAAAAAAAATGTCGTTGAAATATCAACTATTACTTTATTAGTTCAAGATTAATCTCTTCGGTGGAAAATTTAACTATTTTGTTAAAAAATATTTTTTCGGTATTGGAAATGAAATTTTGTAACTGAAAATGTATCTTTTTTTATTTGAAAATTCGACTATTTCGTCGAAAATCTATCTTTTCATTTGAAAATTTAACTTTTAGCTGGAAAATTCGTCTTTTTAGGTTGAAAATTTAACTATCTAAAAATTCAACTATATTGTTACATCTTTTTGTTAAAAATTCATCTTTTTTTGCAGAAAATGCATTTTTTGTTGTTGAAAATTTTACTTTTCCGGTAAAAAATTAATCGTCATTCTTGAAAATTCAACTACTTTGTTGAAAGTTTAACTCCTTTGTTAAAAATTCATTTTATTAGTTGAAGAATTATCTCTGTGTTTACAAATTCAACTATTTGGTTGAAAATTTAACTATTTTGTTAAAAATTAGTTTTTTCTGTGGTTAAAATTTTTTTTTAACTGAAAATTTATCTTCTCCATTTTTGGTTGAAAGTTTATCTTTTATAATCGAAAATTGATCTATTTGGTTGAAATTGTAACTTTTTTGTCTTGAATTAATTTTTTTCATCTCGAAAATTCAACTATTTGGTTAAAAATTCAACTACTTGGTTAAAAATTCAACAGTTTTTCTGAAAATTTAATTATTTTGATGAAAATTCAAATATTTTATTATAAATGCAACTGTTTTTGGGTAAAGTTTATTCTGTTATGTTTGAAAATTCGACCATTTCTTTGAACATTTATTTTTGCAGGTTAAAAAGTGTCGCTTTTGCTTGAAACCTCAACTATTTGTTTAAAAAATCAACTTTCTTAGTTGATAATCAACTTTTTCTTTGAAAATTTATCTTTTTGGGTTTAAAAAATATGGTACAGATATATTTATTTTTTATTTAAGTTCCAAAAATTCATTCCCATATAACAAACGTTATAACAAACGATTATTTGATTTGCAACAATTAAGTAGTTGTAAGATATAAATAAAAATGGAAACAAGGTAACAATTTGCATAATTAACCTGCAATAAAAGCATAATTAAACCGGTAGAATGGATTATCGACATTTAAAATCGCATAATTGCCATTGAACAAATTTGTTGTTGCCCCTGGAATCATATTCAATGCGGGAGATTTTATGAAGAATAGAAGTGTCTCCCCTTAAACAATACATAGGAATTCATTCCAATGATTCATTGCCGATATGATAACCGTTGCGATTCATTATTCAGGCAATAGGCGAACGTATAATTAATCAGTGACAAACGAGGAGTACATTTGTATTTTATGGCACTTCAGTTTCTTCTTACCATCAAATATAAATATTTATACCATGTGAGTGCGAGATAAAGTTTAATAATTGTTATTTTTATTATTACATTTTTCTGAAGAAAAGTTTGTTATAATGTGTAGGTGATTATAAAATAATTATTTTAAATTTAATTGAATTCCTCTTTTTCCTCGGTTTTCAAGAAACTTCCACTTTTTCTCGTTTTTTGCCTAAATTTGAACTGAATTAATGGAACCCAATAAGAAAATCCAACTATTTTTTGCTAAAAGTTTATTCTTTTTGGTGAAAAATTTTACTATTTGATTGAAAATTCAACCGTTTGGTTGAGAATTCATCTTTATAGGCTGGAAATTTAGATATTTTGTTAAAATCTCAACTATTTTTTTTAAGTTGATCTCTTTTGCTCAAAAGTCTAACTATTTGTCTGTTTCTGATTCAAAATTGAATCGTCTTCTAAACAATTTGTCTTCTCGGCTCGATAATTCAACTATTTGGTTAAAGACGGAATTGTTTTTGGTTGAAAATTCAACTATTTAGTCGCCAATCATTGTTCTTAACTCTAAATTTAACTATTCTATTTTTTGTTGAACATTTATCTTTTTTGCTTGCAAATTCGAACATTATGTTGAAAATTCGTCGTTCTAGGAGAATTCAAGTGTCATTTTGATAGAATTCAACTTCTTTGATCTAAACTTAAAATTTGTGTTGGTTGAAAATTTAAGTACTTAGTTGAAAGTTGAACTACTTTGTTAAAAAATCATTCACTTGGTCGAAGATTCATCAGTTTAGTTTAAAATTGAACTATTTGATGGGAAATTCATTTATTTAATTTAAAAATAGTTTTTTTTTCTTTGTTGAAAATTATTATTTTTTGTTTTAACTGAAAATTTGACTATTCCATTTTCGATTTTTTTTTGATACAACTGGTTGGTTAAACATTAATATTTTTGACTAATGATTTAACTGCTTGGTTGACAATTCTTCTTTTTTGGTAGAACTCAACTGTTTTTTATTTAAAATTTATGGGAAATTCATTTATTTTGTTGAAAATTCGTTTTTTGTTTGTTAAAAATTAAGTTTTTCACTGAAAATTTAAATATATCATTTTTTATTGAAAATTAATTTTGTTGTTGTTGTTGAAAATTCAACATTATTCAAACATAACTTAAAATTGAACATGATTTCGTAAGAAGTGAAGCCTCCGTTTGGCAGATTATCGAGGGATTAAGGGAATCGTTTAATTGGCTTGCCAATGAACCAGCACGACTGAAGCAATTACATGGATCGGAGGAATGATCGTTTTTACTTCTAATTAAGATGAGGATTTGTCGAGTGGTAACGATAGAGGGTACCACCTCAATAACCGAAAACCCCTTACCTCATCCACCAGAAACAGATTAATTTTGCTTTAATCTCCACAAGGGAACGAGATATCGTTCGTCGCTAATGAAACTCGATTATATCGTGGTGCTTCGGTGAAATTATATTAATTAGCCCTCATGTTATTGCACCCTTTTGAGCACGCCTTCATTTCAAAGAACCCCTCTGGTCTAAACTTCCGTCCAAGGTAAAAGTAAGGGAAAAATTAGGGAATTTTGAAAATTAATTTTTTGCTGAAAATTCATATTATAGTGTTAAAAGTTCAACTGAAATCTTTCTTGGTTGCTAATCCTACTATTTTTTTGTAATACATCTTTTTAGTTTACAAATTCATCTGTTTTGATAGAAATTTCATCGTTCTTTGATAAAAATGCATATTTTTGGTTGAAAATTAATCTTCTATGGTAATTTTTTTGCCTTGTATTTCAATTTCTTTTTTTTGCAGCTCCTTCCATCTGAAGATTATGTTTCTATTAAAAAATGTTCTTATTTGCTTGAAAATTCAACTATATTGTTTTAAAGTCATCCTTTTTGGTTGAAAATTCATATTTTGGTATTGATAATTCAACGGAAATCTTTCTTGGACAAAAATTCAACTTTTTTTTTAATTTAACTGTTTTTGGTTTAAAATAAAAATCTTTCTTGGTTGAAAAATCGAAGTAATTTGTTGAACATTTAACCAATTGGTTGAAAAATCCTTTTTCTTTGAAGAGTGTTTTTTTTTGTTTTTTGAAAATTCAAGTATTTTTTTGTTTTGAAAATTCGTCTTTGTGGTTGAGTTCAAATGTTTTTTTATTTAAAATAAAAATCTTTCTAGGCTGAAATAGACTACTTGGTGGACGGTTGAACCACTTGGTTAAAAAATCATTTTTTTGTTGAAGATTTATCATTTTTCTTAAAATTCGTCTCTCTGGTTGAAGAGATTAACTGAATATTTATCTATTCCAGATGATCTTTTTGTTTGAAAATATATTTCAAAATTCAAGTATTTAGTTTAAGAATAAACTATTTTCTTTAAAATTTAATTAATTTGGAGAGAATTCAAGTATTTTTTTAAAAGTCATATTTTTTGGTCGAAAATTCAACTGTTTTAATGAACAGTCTATTGTCTATTTGGACAGAAAATTTGTCCTTTTGGAGTGAAAATTCATCTTTTGTTATACAAAATTAAACTGCCTTGTAAACAATTCCATTGTTTTCTATTAACTATTTCGTTGAAAATTTAACTATTTTGTTAAAAAGTCATCTTTTTTGTCGGAAATTCAACTTTTTTGTTAAAAATTCGTCCTTTTGATTTAAAATTGAAAGGAGCAATTTTAAAGAGAAAGCATTCAAATTGGAATAATTTTTAGATTGCAAAATTCCAAATAGTTTGATTTGAATTTAAATTATTTAAAATTGGGTAATTTAAAAATAAAATCGTTTTAAGGCTTGAGCGATTATAAGTAAATTTACGACAATATAAATGGAATAGATTAAATTTCGAGAATTAGACGATTGTTGTAAACTGTGTAATTGAGACAGTAAAAAATGTCCGGTTTAAAATCTAAATTGTTCGAAATTATATCATTTCCAGCTACTTATTTACTTAATAGTTAAATATTTCAATTGAAATCGTTCAAACTTGAATAATTTTAGAATGAAAATTTATAAATAAGACAAATTCGAGTTTCAATCACCTAATTTGGTACAATTTCAAATTAAAATTCTTAGTAGTTGAATAATTTTCAATACTTCTTTTTGAACCTGTCTAATAATGCCCTAAATATCAAATTGTTCAATTACGAAAGTTTTAATTTCAATTGAACATTTGATATTGTACATTAAAGATTAGTAGACAATTAGTACATAATTCGATATTGTAAAACTACTAATTGCTTGTGAGAAAACATGAATTTCTTTAAGACTGTATAGTGTATATATATTAATTTAAAAATAGGTTATAGAAATGGAATGCGTGACAAATAGAAAAGTTTAATAAAAGAATACTGTCGTGTAGAATTTTCAACTTTATTGAAACAACGATAGGGCAACATTGTGGAACTGGTAAATAGGTTACGTGACCTCTACCTACATAACGAACTTACAAGCTAATGCTTTAAAATGGAAAAATAGAATTATTTACACACCTAATCTATTTTACCTTACTTTATTCAAGTTAAAAATAATTCCTCTAATGTATGCGCTAACGTAAACAGCACGAAATTCTATAAAAACACAGCAGCACATCTGACACACTTTGAGCCGTTCACTATTCACGTCCATCATCTTCTAACAAAAACAATCAAGAAAAATTCACTAATTGTTAATATTTTTACTAATTGACATTAATAAAATAAAATTTTTGAATTAATTCACATTTAGACAGTTAAAATCAGAACCTTTCACTTGGAATGCATCATATAGCGTAATATACGCAACTGACTACTCGCGCACTCGGCCTCGGAATGTCGGATGTATTTATTATTGATTTCAAATCACCCGCGCTTTTCGGCTGGAAAAGTAGCGACGGGCGGCGCATCGATACAAGAACGGTGCAGCCAATGAACGTCGTTGATGAAAATAAACTGACCACTCGCGGTAAGGTTGGGGCCTCCTCCAGCATTGAAAATAGCGAATCCCTACGTTTGAAGGACGCTGAAATGTTGGAGACTTTACTGTATAAAATTTTAGTTACAGATTGCAGACTGTTTCTCCTATTCCCTTTCTTCTCCATTTTTAAAATAATTCCTATTTTTCCCTGTTTTCGAAAAGCTTCCCCCTTTTCTCGTTTTTCTGCTTGGGAAATGAGCATTGCTAAAAATAATTCATAAAATTAAGGAAATTATTCCCTGTGTCTCTTGCAACTAATTTTAGAAGAGAACTGAAGGCGATCTTCAGAACAAAAGTTTCAGGAAAAAATACTTTACTTCACAATAGTTATTTAAAAATTTATATTTTTTCTTTTTCTTTAGGTAAACATTGCAAACATTGTAACAAACATTATAAACATTACAAAATTAGGATTAAATAAGAAATGAAAGTTTTGCCTAAAGAGAAAGCAAAAACACAAATCTCCAAGTAACTATTGTTAAATAAATAATTTTCACCTAAACAATTTTTTTTCTAAAGTTCGCATTCAGTTCAATTTCAAAATTAGTTAAATTAAGAAAAGGAATATTTTCCTTGATTTTATAAATCATTTGTAACAATGCTCATTTCTCAACTTGAGATAACTAATGTGCATCCTTAAATGCAAACTGAATTAATAGAATCCAATAAGAAAATCAAACTATTTTTGGTTGAAAATTAATTTGTCTTCCGTTAAAAATTCAACAATTTTGTTGAAAATTTAATTCTTTTGTTAAAAATTCTACGATATTCTTAAAAAGGCGTCTTTTTTTATTGAAAATTCAACTATTTGAGTAGAAAATTCGTCTCTTATGATAGACAATTCTTCCTTGTGGCTTGAAAATTCATCTTACGATAGAAAAGTCATCCGTTTGGGTTGAAAATTCATCTTTTTTGATTGAAAATTAACTTTTTTGTTGAAAATTTAATTATTTTTTAATGGTTCATCTCTTTTTATTGACAGTTCATGTAATTTTTTGTTAATGCAACTGTTTGGTTTAATTTTTTTTTTTTACATTTAACTATATTTGTTCGAAAATTCATCTTTCTTCATTGAAAATTATCTTTTTTGTTGACAATTCACCTTTTCAGGTTGATAATTCAAGTCTCTTCTAAAAATTCGTATTTTTGGTTAGAAAATTCAAATTTAAAATATTTAGATAGAAATTAAATTGGCTTATAAAAAAGTGAACTCTTTCGTAAACTATTCAACTTCTAAACTTCAAAACTCAACTCTTTTGTTAAAAGTTCGTCTTTGGGTTAAAAGGTCATCCTTTTTGGTTGAAAATTCAACTATTTTGTTTGAAAATGCAATATATTTTAATTATTTTGAGAGAATTTTTGGCTGCGTAAAATATGTAGTAACCAAAGACGATTTTTATTCGTATGACCGAGAAAACATTTTTAAAATCGGGAATTTTTTCTGACGATAAACTTAGCGATGTTTGGTTTGTATAATTAAAGTTTGTGAAATTAATACTTTATCATTTTGAATGTATCATTGTGAGATGTTTTTTTAAGTCCTTAGAATTAAACCTACTGAGATAAGGTTTCCATGATATAACGTGTCCATTATTAAACAATTAAAATAAATGTTTTTGAATGCGAATTTTTCGTAACCTTTAAAGGTTAGAATTTGAAAATTTAAGTAACAGGGAATTTGATCACGAGTTTTAAGTGGCCACCCCGAATTCCCCATGTATTTAAAATTAAAAAATTGCAATTTTTAAGTGATGTACTTGCTAGATGATGTATTCACCTGTACGCGTGTTATGTACATTCTCGTCGTCGTATCACCGGTAATATACTGTTGCGGTTATGTCATTACCTGCATTACAGCGATACACATTACACCACGAGGTGAGGTTTACGAGGTCGTTTTACTTAGGGCGCGTAAAAAAGTTCGTCTAATTTCGCGATACGCTGAGGCCGTTACATTTTGTCGTTGGTGCTAAAACTTTTACTGTCTCGCCAATCTCGATTTCTCATTGTTAGGGGTTAATTTTTCTACTTTCTAAAAAGAAGTCTTTAATTTTTAAAAATACAGTAATTCATTCTTTTTTAAGGTTCCGTCTCTCAGGGAAAACCTGGAAATCAGAGAAAATATAGGGAATTTTATTTATTACGGAAAATTCCAGGATTTTGAAAAAAATCTTGCAAAAGTCAGGGAATTTCTGTAAGAGGCACTTTAAATTACTGTCAAGGATAATAATTTTTTCTTTTTATTATCTTTTATTCTGTTTATAAAACATTCTGTGTTAAAAATGTTAAAACATTAAGATTCTGGTCTTTAAGTATTAATGGTCAGCAAAAAGTTATGGACTTTTAAAAATGAAGGTTTGCGTCCACCCTGCAATGTACTATTCTTGTTAGTAATTTATTTGCCTTGTACTTCTATTTCTTCATTTTTCGCAGCTGCTTCCTCCTGAAGATTATATTTTTAGTCAAAAATTTTATTATTTGCTTGAAAGTTCAACAATTTTGTTACAAAGTCATCCTTTTGGTTGAAGATTCAACTGTTTTGTTGAAAATTCATCCTTTTTGTGTTAAAACTTAAACTATTTTGGCGTTGAAAATTCTAATATTTTAAAGAAAATTCATCTTTTTGTTTACAAATTCATCTGTTGTAGTAGAAATATCCTATTTTGATCAAAATGTTTCATTGAAAATTCATCATATTTAGTTAAATCCAACTGCTTTTGATTTTAAATTAATATGTGACCGTCCGCGAAGAAAGGGACCTGATGCTGTACTCGACGTGTCCGTGAGCTACACTGGCTCGTGTCTAAAAGTGTAGTGGTAAGTGGAGGGGGTGCTTTCGTAGACGCGTCCCCACTACTCAAATGCTGGCTTGCGGACTTCTGCTACGATCGCCCGTCCTGTAAAATTCAGCTTCGACGCATTAGGTCACTTTCTTCGCGGACGGTCACATATATTTTATGATTGAAGTATCTACTATTACAATATTCGTTGAAAATTCTTCCCCTTGATGAAAAGATTCGATTATTTGTTTGAAAACGCAACTGTTTTTGCTTGCAGTTTATTGAAAATTCATCTTTGTATAATGAAAATTAAACAGTTCAGATAAACATTCACCTGTTTTGTTGAAAATTCAATTATTTTGTTGAAAATCTAACTATTTTGTTAAATAGAAATCTTTTTGGTCGGCAATTCATCTGTTTTGTTGCAAATTTGAAATTTCTAAATATTAATCTAAAGTTTTATTGTTTTATTCCGTTTATAAAAGATTCTTTGTTAAAAATGTTACTTCCAATTAAATTTTCATTTATAATATCTGTTACACAAACTGAACTTTCAGCAATTATTTCTAACGTTTCCTGTTCTGCAAGAGTTACTCTCGAATGTAAAAAAACTTCACTTTATATGACTTTTGATTTAATGAATAGTGTTTTATTTTTTGCTTTCACATCATATGCATTTTATGACACCTTCACGAAATGTTGAGCTTTTTGTGAAAGTCTAGTCGTTAATTTAACATTTTGCATTTTCTACTCTTGTGTAATCTCTTAAATTCCTTATCCGCTAAATCGTGTGAACAATAATTACGAGTTTTACCTTTTCGAAAGACGTGACTCTAATTAAATTAATTGGTGCGATATAATTATAATTATGCAACCTGCTGAAAAAAATGCACATCTTATATCCGCTCCTCAAAGAATCGTGGTAATTTAACGATGAAGTAACCAGTTGAAAAGCGAGTTCAGTAACTGTAATTTTTCTTACTATTTTATTCATCTATCGTTATAATTTATTATTCGGGTCTAACCGTTGGATAAGTATTTTAATTTCGTCTAGAGAAATATTTTATTCAGTGTCTTACCGGAAAAGAAAGAGAGACTCAAGAATCCAAAGAGGTGAATACTGAATATTTTACACTTCATACACTCACAAGCATTTTTACTAACTGTTAAATTATCTCTCTATTTTTTCTCTTTTTCTCGTTCATAATTGAGCTCCTGGATACAGAAAGGCATTAAGTCCTCGCAAAAGGATTGCACAAGATTTAAATCCTTTCTGCATCAGGAGGCACTTTAAAAGCAACCCTGACGAAGTTTTACAGCAACCAAGAAACCAAGAGTGCAGCTGGTATCTTTTTCTTGTTTTTTTCTTGCAGCTGTTGCTTTTTCCTTTGGTGCAAGGCGCCAAAGTGACCCCTGTTTCATCGGCAAGGGGTTTTAGACACGATTTTTAGTTCGTTGAAACAATTTAGTCTTCACATAATTAGGGTTTGCAAATTCTCGATAAATTTAAAATCGGGTAATAAACTAATATATTTAATTTTCACGCAGAATAATAATATAATAAAAAAGAGTTTATTTTAAAATCAATAACAGTTTAATTTAACGGAAAAGACGAATTTTTAACAAAATACATGAATTTTCAACCGAATAGTTAAATTTTTAACCAAAAAAGATTAATTCTCAACGAAAAGTATAATAGTTGATATTTCAACCAAAAAATGTTAATTTTCAACAAAAATGTTTGGTCAGAAAAAAAAACTAATTAAAAAAAAAAATTTATTTTTGTACTAAGAAATATTTTTCAGTCGAGAAAGAAAAAAATTTTTTAATAATTTGTTAAATTTTTAACCCAAAAACATAAATTTTCAAAAAAACAGTTGAATTTGCAACCAAAAATGATCAACTTTCTAATAAAATTTTTACATTTTCAACCAAAGAGATGATTTTTCAACTAAGATGATGAATCTTCGACAACAGAAATGAATACCTAAACATACTTAAATTTTCAAGCAAATATTTCAAATTTATACCAAAATAGTTTAATTTTCATCCCAAAAAGACGAATTTTCGACGAAAAGAATGACTTCTTTTTTAAAATGTTGAATTTTCATCAAAGTAATTAACTTTTCAACCAAATAGTTATATTTTAACCAAAAAAATATGAATTCTCGACGAAAAGTGTAATAGTAGTTTTTATTTCAGCCAAGAAATATTTCAACTTCAAATAAAAAACAGTTGAATTTAACCAGGAAAGACGAATTTTCAGACAAATATGTACGTTTTTAACCAAAAAAGATGAATTCTTAATACAAATATAATAGTTGATTGATATAATCAGTAACTTTCACTAATGAAATCAGGCATTTTGATTGATCTTATCTGTAACTTACAATGTGTTAAGCAGTCACTGCTATTGATCGAAAACCAGTCATTCCAAATGACTATTTCATCGCCTCAGCAATATTGACTGATGCCTTTGTTAAAACGACTGTTTCGTCAGTAGAAAGGACTGATTTTTTAGTAAAAGCATGCTTGATTAATGTAATCAGTCAAATCTTGACTGACTTAAATGTATATTGTAAATAATAAATATTTGCAGCGAAAAAATATAATAAGCATTCTACACAATATTCTCTTCTTGAAATAATATTCTCTCTTCAGAATTCTATGTTCAAGGAGGCTCATTTCTCTCGCAGTACACTTAATAAAATTGTAACTTGTAACTCATTTAATGACCACTGCTGGGATGCATTTTTCTCTCGTTTTGTGAAACGGAATGAGTACAAAACTATCCGACGAATCCTCTTTATGACCTTAGCGAACAGTATTCTCATTAATTACACGTTTGCTACAAACAAGGTGCCATTACTTGAGGGGAGTTTTTTAAATGAAGAAAAAAGGGTTGTTGCACAATTCTACATTGATCCCTTTATCCAGTTTTATGAGCTGATTCTTCGAAGGAGGCTTGTTTTCTGACCCGGCATAAGGAAAATAAACTCAGAATCCTGACATTGCTATGACGATGTCGTGCTGCATAAGTGGGAGGGATAGGCTTTTGAAGAGGGTACTTGTGGGGCGGGACTAAAGGGTTGAGGGGGTAACATGTAATTTCCTGCAATTCCGGACACGCTATTACGAAGTTGTAAAGATAGAATAGCTACATGCTTTCCTCTTGTAGCTCTCGACAACCAAGGGGAGAGAGAGAAAGAGATAGAGAGAGAACAGTGCCGCAAAGGTCTCGAATCTTAATACAATTCAAAGTTTCAAAGCAGAACTGAATTTACCCAACGTGCCATAAATTTCGTATTACAAACTCGTGGCAGAGAATCGTATAGAAGGGAGATATAAGATAAGCTAATGGGATTTACTTGTTTGACGATTTATTGAATTTGAAAACAAAAATCATTATTTAGCCGTAAAATCCTTTGAAAAGCCTCTAATCCCTTTTATATATCTAATTAAAGACTAGAAATATTCTGCTGATAAGCTTTATTTTCTTCAAATACTGTCTGGAAATTTAAATCGAAGACAAAAAAATGTGCAATTCAAATTTCGCGCCACAAACTTGTCGCTTTTGTGGCGCGACATTCAAATTAAAAGATTTTGTTCTTTTTGTATTTAAAAAAAAAAGCAATTCGATGCTCATTTGAAAATTGCAGGGTCCTAAATTCAAGACTATGAAATTAATATTTTACAAACCTAAAACGTTTCACTTCCACAAAAAAAGTTGACTGCTAAAATGTCCAGTTGAGTAGTGAGTGGTCTGCAAAAATTAATAAATCCCGACAGATATAGCGTACACCTATAACTATAATTTTTTTCCCCCAAGAAATGAATTGCGGTCGTAGAAAAAATATTTCCTTGTAAAGTTATTTAAATCGAAATTGGATTCACTGGCGCGGAAAATTTTTTTTTTCATAGGAAAATTGCAAACGCGCAATATCGAGATTGGCTTGAACATACACCGCGGCAGTTTCATTTAATATTTTTACATAATTCGGGTTTGATTCCTTTATTTTTCCATGCCGGATTGATATAAGCGTCCCTGCTTTTTTTCTAATTGAGAAATAACGTTATTTTCCAAATCGAAAAACATTGTGCTCTATATTTTTACGATACTAATAACTTTAATTATTTCCAATAGTTAAGAAATATTTCATTTGTCCGGAATTTAATTGAAGAATAACTGTAAAGCTATTTCAATTTCCGACATGAAATTGATTTATTCACCGTTATACATTCACATCCAACAGTACACAAATCATTGAAGGACGATTTGAGATTTTTTGCCCCTGCTTAATTACCACCTCGGCCTTAATTACCCTAATTATCTCTCGGGGGAAAAACTTGTGACTTATGCGTCAGTGGTATTTAAAATTTTGAACAAAAACATGAACGATGATCTTATATGGAAATAATAATGATAATATTCCACTTGGAGAGAAAAGAAAATTTTTTTTCTTATGAACCAGATTTACTGAATCAATTTCTCTTCAGCTGATTTTTTTTTTTTATTGTGCGAATAATAAATCGAGAACGTAATTAATGGGTGCTAAAGAGAAAGCGTGTAGCTCGTGCACCCGCGTATGACGCGAAATTGGCGATTGTGAAAGATATGAGTGATTTCGAATTTGCAAAATATTCTTTTTTATTCTCTGCATTCATTAATAACAAAATAAATCGCTTTAAATTGAAAACTTAAAGAAAATTTTACTTGCAAAAAATCAACTTATGAATGACAGGGTGGCCTGTTTATGTAAATGAATAATTTTTTTTTAATATGAATTCCAAAGTCTTGAAAGGTCAGGGAGAACCTAGAAATAAGGGAGAAGTAATGGATTTTGAAGAAATCTAGCTAAAATCAGTGAGTTTTTAATAAGAGGTACTTTAAATAACTGTCCAGGATAATACATTTGAATTTTTTAATTTTAGATCGAAATTTATTTATTCCGTTTATAAAAGATTATATGTCAAAAATGTTACAAGATTAAGATTCTGGTCTTTGAATATTAATGGTCAGGGAAAATAAAAAGTTGATCTAAAGGAAAAAATTGGGGAATTTTGAAAATTAACCAGCCCGGGGTAAAATAATTTTAATTTTATTTATTGTTTTTTTTTTAACTTTTTGTTGAAAATTCATATTAAAGTGTTAAAAGTTTAACTGAAATCTTTCTTGGTTGACAATCCTACAATTTTTTTGAAAATTCATATTTTTAGTTTAAAAACTTATCTCATAAAAATTGACTATTTTTTTTAAATGCAACTGCCTTTGCTTGATTTTTCAACTTTTTTTGTTTAAGATTAATCTTTTTTGTTTGAAAAGTCAAACATTTTGTCAACAGTTAAATTTTGGTAGGTTAAAAATTCAACAAATTAGTTTATAAATTCAACTATTTTGTTAAAAAATTAATCTTTTGGGCGAAAAGTTATCTGTTTTGTTGAAAATTCATCCCTTTGGATTAAACATTCATCTTTTATGGTAGAAAAGTCATCTTTTTTGGTTGAAATAAATAAATTTGAAATTAAACAAGATAAAAATGAAAGTTACGTACCTTCAAAATAAAAACTCAATTCATGTGCAAAGTTTGTAATTTTATTTTATTTCTGTTTCAGGTGAGTCCAGTTAAAAGGAGTTTATTTAATAAAACACCCAAGGTAAATTTTTATTAACGTAAATTTTACATTTGAAGCGGGGAAACTTATACGGTGCTAAGTCTATTTAACCTAATTTTACAGGATAAACAAAAAACATTTCTAGATCAACAACTTACAACCGATTGAGAAAAAAAAATTTTTTCATGTGGGTGGATGGATCAGTTTAATTCACATTGTGTAAACAAAAAAATAGATGGCGATGGATTTTCGCAATAAAAAATGAAACTTTTTATTTTTGTACAAAACAATTCATAATCGTCAATTTTATAATATATCTGATTAATGTTTCCGCTAGGAATTTTTTTCGATAAAGAAAACGGTATCGCGGAACTAATTCGTGTTCGAAAGTGTTCAGATTGATTCGAGATTAAGTTGATTTGAAATTAGTAGTGTCAAATGCATAAAGCATGAAGATAAGTTATTTTAGTAAAAGGAAAAGGTGTCTGAGGAAATCAACAGAGCGTGAAATACCAGAGCACGCACCACGTGCGAATCGAGATTTTTCCATGGTGCTTTCGAATTCGCTTTCGCAGGATTTGGCCACGATGTTAAATCTCGAGTGACTAGACACGAGGAAATTGAAATTTCACATCAAAAACGAAAAAAACGTCAACTATTTGTGCCATCTCGATAAAAAGGATTGAAAGCGAAAAATAATTAAAAATATGCAATAGATTTTAATAAAAACCACTGCAAACATAAAATATAATTATTTTTATTAAATTAAAATTATTTTATTAAATATTATTATTATTATAATTCCACAGAAATATATTTTGAGTAAAGGAGATGCTTGCAGCTGGAAGCGTAAAATATTTTTAATATAAAAATATTTGACATGCCATGCAATTTTTCTCTATACTTTATTTGTAATGTTCCGCGGAAAACGTCGCATTTTTTAATTAAACTTCATGGTTCAGTTTATTCTCTCTTTTTTTACTATACTATTATACGGAACCGAGCGCTCAGAATTCTAATTAGAAATTACGTTAACGAAAATAATTTGCAATTTAATTGCTTTCGATTGTGTTCTCAGTGGTGGGCTTTCAATATCTGGCGTAATTAAATTATATAGGAGAATTCCGGATATTGCAATTTTGAAATTTAAATTAATTTAATTTCGAAGCTTTTAATGTGATTTTGAAGTTTGTTGCTGAGGTTCTTGTGACCGATTTTAATTAGGTCTTTGAAATGACATATTTTGCGAGGTGAAGTGTTCTTGAGTATTTGAGCCCCGGGTAAATTAAAATTCTTATGATTCTTGAACGATCGGTTTTTCAGTATTGGATTTTTATTTAATATTGGTAAGGAAATATTTCCTTTCTCTCTCATACTTATAAAATACTCAAACATAAATTAATATGAATCGTCCGGAAAATTTCGAAAATACTTTTTATTGGCTTGAACTAATTGTTTTTATCTAACTGATGAATCGATTTGATGAATTTATTTTTTGACAGAAAGTTTTACAAATTTTTAGAAGAAAAATCTATCAAATCACTCGAAATATCACTCGAAATTTTTTTATAAAAAGCGTTTTGATTTGATCAACTGTTAATATAAATTAATTAATGATTTTTTTAATTGAACTGTAGTTTCATTATTAAAAGTTGAACTTTCAACCATAAAATATTTAATTTTAAATTAAAAAAAAAATTATTCTATCAAAATACCAGTTGAATTCTACTAAAACGACGAATTTCCAACAAAATATTTCAATCCTCAACCAAAAGAAAAATTAATTTTCAACTAAACAGTTGCATTTTCAACTAAAAAATATAAAATTTCAGCTAAAATAGAATAGTTAAATTTTGTGTTAACAAAATTAATTTTAACCAAAATAGCGAATTTTCAACCCAATAGTTCAGTTTTCAACCAAAGAGATGAATTTTCAACAGTTGCATTTTTATCTAAAAAAGGTGCAATTTCTGCCAAAAGAGATGAAGTTTTAAGGACAATCCCAAAAAAAAAAAAAAAAGTCTGAACGGTTTATGAGATTACCGAATTGGAAAATTCCCGATAACAGAAAATTCCTGAAATAAAATTGCCGACATTATGGAATATCCGACACTGTAAAATTGCTAACCATAGGGAAATTCACGAATTATCAAATTCCCGAATTTAAAAATTATCAAATTGTTGAATCATAAAATTAAAAATAAATAAAATACTTTGATTTGATGAACATGTTTGTTATTTTATTATTTATTTGTTATCAAATCAATTTTTCAATATTTTAGGTTCGGGAATTTTATAATTCAATTATTTATCTTTATTGACAATTTTATAGTATCTGATATTTTATAATGCTGGCAATTTTATTTTTCGGGATTTTTCAGTTATCTCCCATTAAAAAAAAATATATATATATATATTTGTGAGTGAAAGTGCTTAATTTTTACGTATAAATAACTATGTATTAAACAATTATTAATCTGAAACGATTTAAAATTAAAATAATTTAACTTACAATGTACAAATTTATTGATTGATTCTTCAATTCAGAGCATTGAAAATGATAGGCTGGATTTCTATTTTTTAACAAGAAACCTTTGAGCTGTTTAATTTATAGAAATTTAAAATTTTACAAATTTGCGGCATTTAATTTTAAATTCTTAACTTTGAAAGTGTTAAAAGCTTCCATTTTATTTAGAAGTGTGTCAAAATCCGTATTCGGCAATTTTTTTTTTTTAATTGATTACTTCTTTTTGTCTGTTCTTTTCACGATTCTATAGAGTATAGAGCTAAGTAATAGCTCGAAAGTACTTTCCTCTTTTTTTTTAATTTAAAAATGAAAAATGTTATGCAATAAAATCGTTATTAGCGTTAATTTTGGTTTAGCTCCTGAACCCTGAAGGATTTTTATATTGAAAACGTGTATTTTACCATCTACACGATATTCTTGGATATTTGACTATATTTTCTCTTCATCTTCTTCCTCGATCTTCAAGACGGAACCGAAGTGCATCCGTTGCCCTCAAGTAATAGGATTCGTCGGTGCCGGCAATTTCAACCTTTCAAACTCGATTATAAAATGTATTTACGTAACAGCGAGCTTCAGCTGGAATGTAAAACAAGAGTCGAAGTCTGTGGAAGAAGAGTGAGCGAACTTCGACCGGCGGGGGTTGGTGAACAAGTTGAAAAGGGTGGAAGGGGTGGAAAGGGGAGAAGGTACTTCCCGAGTTGGGAAACCATCTAAATAATATTTCCACTAAAGTAAATTCGCGAAGCCAACTTTTAACGAGATGGCGAAGCAAGTTTTGTTTTCTCAGCAAAGAAAAATGACGTTTTTCTCAGCAACGTCGATACTTCCCTCCACAGGCATAAACACTTTTTCAAAAAAGTTCTCCATTCTCGCGAAACCAATATATGGAAGCGATGTCATATCGCAGAGTAGTGTGGCTTTTTATTTTAGAAGTTTTAGCAAGTCGAAATCAAATTGAGAACTTGTCATGATATGTTTATTTTCTACTGGCTCATTTCAAAATATTGCAATCCATTCACTGTAAAAAGTGAATTGTAAACTTTACAGTTTCGAAAGAGGAAGCGGCGAGACCGTCAAACTTCAAGCTTGTTTCTACAATTTACAATTTATAATTTTTTTACAATATAAAAGGGAAGATTTTGAAAGAATGTTTATAGTTGGAAGCTGTAAGACGGAATTAAATTAGAAAAAAGTGAGCCACTACAAATTATTAGAAAGTTACTAATTCAGTAGTGGAAAACTACTATGCTACCAACGGATAGTATCGGATCACTAACCGGGTGACCTATTAAAAGTCAAATCAGCCCGATTTTATTTATTTTTAAGACATTTTGTACTTCAACTTCAACTCGTGGCAGGAGCTATGAAAATAAATTTAATAATTTGATATTTTACCAAAATTAAATAATAATTTGAAGGTTAGTACAGATCAGGTAATTCCAGAAAGTCATTGAATTTCGATAAACTGAAATTGAACTTACTTTTTTATTTTGTTTTAAAATTCAACAATTTTGTCAAAAAGTTTTTTTTATTGGTTGAAAACTTAACGGTTTCTTTAAAAATTCGTCTTCTTGAGTTGAAAGTTTGTCCATTTTAGTTGAATTGAACAGTTTATGCTTTAAAAGTATAATTATTTATAGTTCAAATAACAACTATTATATTTTTCGTTGAGAATTGATCTTTTTGGTTGAAAATTGTACTACTTAGTTGAAAGTCGAAATAGTTTGTTGAAAATTATTTTTTTTTTGTATAGAAAATTAATTGTTTCTCTGAAAATTTATCTATTTTATTCTAAATTGAAAATTGATCTGCTTTAGGTGAAAATTCAACTTTTTTCTTGTAAATTATTGATTATTATTACAAATAATTAGTAATCACATTAGTTGGAACATCATCTTTTTGGTTCAACATTCATTTCTTTGGTTAAAAATTTAACTATTTTGTTGAAAATTTGTGTTTTTTGGTTAAAAATTAATTTCTTTGGTTGAATCTTAGTTTTTTTGCGTGGAAAATTACTATTTCTAACTGAAAATTTGACTATTCCATTTTGGCTTGCTAATTTATTTTTTACAGTTGAAAAATCATTTATTTTTTTGAAAAGGCGTATTCTTAACTGTTTTTATTTGAAAATTAAAATGTTTTTTGTTGTAAATATCAACTATTACACTTTTTGTTGAAAATTCATTTTTTTTTTGTCGAAGATTCATCACTATAGTGGAAAATGTAACTATTTTATTAAAAATTGCATTTTTTCTTGTTTGAAAATTAATTGGTTAAACTAAAAATTCAATTATATTTTTTGTTAAAAACTGATCTTTTTGAGTTAAAAACTCAACTTTTTGGTTGAAAATTAATGTATTTTATTTATGTCTTACGTAAATTGTGGATGAACCCTTATAAAATTCTAAAAGGCTCTTGTCACTAAAAGTGTTCAAGATAAATAACGTCGTTATTATACATAAAAGAAAAATTTAGAGCCTACAGGATAAATGAAAAATTAGTCAGGGAAAAGGAAACTGTTGTAAAATATCAAATTCATAAATTTATCACGTGATAAATTAGTACCCATAAGGTCAAATGACTTCAACTAGGGTAAATTTAATGCAAAATTTAATATGTCTTTCAACAGTTAAAATCATATAATTTTTAATAGGTCACTCGGTTAGTGGTCCGAACTATCCGTTGTAGTGTAATTGGTTTGTGAAATATATTAATTTTAGGCCTTGTATATATTAATTTAAAAAAAGGTAATAGACATAGGAACCGTGACAAATAGAAATGTTTAATAAAACAACGCGATTGGGTATAATTGTTAGGTTTATTGAAATAATGAGAAGGCAATATTGGAAAACTAGTAAATAAGCTACGTCACCTCCACCATCATAACGTGTTTAGAATTTATTGCTTCAAAATAGAAAAACTAGAATTATTTACGCACCTAATCTATTCGGCCTCACTTTATTCACGTGGAAAAAAATTCCACTTCAGGTCTACAATGTTTTATAAAAAACAATCACAAAGAAAAGATTACTCATTGATTAGTAACCAAAATCACTAACGAATTTGTAAATATTATCCATAATTGACTTTACTTAAATAAACTTTTTTTTCACTATTTCATTAATTAAACACTAAATTATTCCATTTATAAGGGACACTGTTAAAAATGTTACTTCACAATACATGGTATTGTAATTTTTATGTGTTAGTATTCTAAGGTTCCCACGTAGGTATTGTAATTTAACTTTACAATACTTTGATTTTAATTTGGCATTACATTTCTATTGTATTGTGGTAAAATCACATCCCAATTATTTTTAACGGTTTCTCTCTACAATTTTCAACAGTAAAATTTACCTTATACAGTTTACTTATCTCTCCGAATAGACCATTGGAAATCGAAATATAAAAAGTTGCCACCATGTATTTCTGCAGGAAGGAAGGCTGGATCAGTAAAAACTGATTTAAAAATAATTGACAATATTGGAGACAGAGTTAGTGGAAAAATATTTATTAAAATTCCTTCAGATTGATTTCGTATATGGAAAACAAGTTTCCAAACGAGTTTATGCAATAAGATTCAACATGGAGAATTCCTCTATCTATAGTTACTAGTCAATTAAACTTCTGGCATGATTGAACCAATTGAATATGTAGTCACCCTAATTGACCGATTCAACTCAATTTAAAAAGTTTAAGGATGTAATTTATTGAATCGATGAATTGTGGTTTACTTGAAAAGGTCTGCTTATTTACTTCAATTACGTCTAGTTACTTAAATTAAAAGCATATACTTGTATTATCATTATTATTATAAACCACGTTCAATTTAATTGTGAATACTAATTAGAATTTAAGTGGAAGCTAGTCCATGAAAATTCCGTTCGACAAATAAACAAATAAACTCGTAAATTTCCAATTAAAAAACTTTCCGCTCTTTATTAATTACGAAGCCTCTAATTTGGTAAGTATGGAAGTAGAAAATAATTCAAACTATAAAACATTTCAAAAGTGTCTATCTGTCAAACTGATTAAATATTTATTAATTATCTGATATTAACAACTTTACTAGAACATTATTTGAATTGTTTCATTAATCAAAGTTATCATGTCAGAGATAAATTTTAATTAATACACACTGGCTTAGATTAATTCAACGAAACGTGTTCCATATCCACTAAAATGATGAAATTTATTCCCTTGACGACCATGAATCCAATTCCCCTTCACAATTTCACAATCTATTTGAAATGTTTCCTTAAAAATACTTTTAAGAGCTCTCAATTTTAGTGTTTGTTTATATTGTAATAATAAATTCATACTTAAGATTGACTCATATAAAAAACCGTGAAAATCAAAGAATCAAATAAAGATAATTGATCTATTAATTCTCCGTAGCTTTGAGCGTCTCTTAGTTACTTTTGCAAAAAAAAAAGGAACTATGATTACTTTTTTAGTTACTTTTGTATTTTAGAAATATATATATATATAAAATATGTACCAAAGAAAATAATTAACACTTATTTCTATCTGTATTCAAGGCTGTCACGCCGTCACTTACGTCACTTTTTAAAGATAAAGTCACTATAGTCACTTTAAAAAAAAAAAGATTATTTTAGTCACTTCTTTCAATAAATTAAAACATAGAGTCCAATCATTTCTGAATTTTATTGAATTTTTCTAAAATCCTTTGTATTCCCGTGAATTCTTTGAAATTCCCTTGGTGTTTTTTGAATTGTTATCAGATTCTTAGTCGCTAATGCTATTCACTACCATTTATCTTGATTTCCTATGAATTTCATCGAGTCCCTTTCAATTCTTCTAAATTCCCTGCAATTTTACCGAAATCAATGGTATATTTTTAATTTTTCGTATGCATGTGAATTCCTGCGTACTTGACACTGAATTCTTAGTAATATATCCTGAATTCTTCTGAATTTTGTTCATTCGCCTAATTTTTTTGTATTCTATGTAATTCTTTTGGTTTCCTTTACATTCTTTTCACTCTCATTATACTCAATTCGATGGAAATTTTTTTATTTTTAAATTTATGTTTTATTATATACTGTCAAATTCTTACGAATTTCATCAAAGCTTCTTGAACTTCCTTGAATTCCTCTAAATTCACTCCAATTTTATTAAAAAGGCATTGTTTTATTTTTGAATAAATCTTGAATTTTTTTAATTAACCTGGAATTCTTATAAATTTCATTGAATTCTTTTAAATTAAAAAAAATATATGTACTGAAAATTAAACTTTTTCATTTTTCGTTTGAAAATTGATCTTTTTTACTTGAAAACTCAACTATTTGTTTGCAAATTTCATTTATTTTGTTAAAAAATTGTCTTTTTTGGTAGAAAATTAATCTTCTTAATTGAACATTTTTTTAAATTCATATCTCTTGGTAGAAATTTCATCTTTTTTAGTTGAAATATTAACTTTTACATTCTTTCTTCAGAATTCATCTTTGTAGGCTGAATATTCAACAATTTGGTTAAAATTGCAACTATTTTGTTGAAAATTTAAATATTTTGTATAGCGTCATTTTTTTTGTTCGATAATCCAATTACTTTGTTCGAAATTCGTCCTTTTCTATTGAAAATTGATTTTTTATGTTACACAAAAAAAGTAAAGTTTCATTTTGAAGTAAGAAACGGCATCACAATGTACTGAAACAAAATTGAACCATATTTAGTTCATATTGAGCAATACGAATATTGAAAGGAATTCAATTATTTTTCAGTTTTCACATGGAACGAGAGGGCGAACATAAATGAAGTTCAAAATGAGTTTGCAATAAAATGACCTTAAGAAAATTGAATCCCTATAGTTTTTTCTGTGTAGAAAAGTCATCTTGTTTTACTTGATATAAATAAATTCGAATTTTTAAACATTTTTATCTGAAATATTGTTTTATTCCGTTTATGAAAGGTTCTATGTTAATAATGTTACAAGATTAAAATGCTGGTCTTTGAATATTAATGGTCAGGGAAAATGAAAAATTATTATTCACGTACAATTCAGAGAAAAGTAAGTGAATTTGTAAAATTAAGTTTTTTGGCCATCCTGTATTTACAGTAACTAGTTAAAAGTAACTACTTATAAGAAATTAGTTACTTCCCATCACTGACATTCAGTTCCTAATTTAGAATGAGTACTAATAATAATTAATTATTCAATATACCTTCGACACATTTATGGTTTGCTAATTGATTGCCACTTTGGAAATATATTTTTTTAACAAGCATTGTGAGATTGACTATAAATAATAAGGAAAGTATTGGACCTGGACTTGGTGGAAGTAAAAGGAGAAGCTAACGAGATATTGGCATATGAAATGGCACTAATGACTGTCATTCTTCGCACGATGTTCAACACTACAATCCAGTCAGTAATAATAAGTGAAATAACGATAACGAATCGCTATTCGCTCGGATGTAGTTTGAAGTTAATATCGTTTCACCTGCGTTTTGCAACGTCATTTGCCCGTATTGTTCCAGTTGGCTCAGAATTTATACGTTTATACAACTCGGGCATTATATATCTGCCATTAACTAATGAAATTCGAGATTTATGTAAATACCACTGATACCTATTATTCGCCATTGTATAAATACGTGCGAGAGTTCTATAGTCCGCAGTAAATAACTCGCGTTAATTCTGCAGATGGTTAAGCCGGTTCCGATTCGCTTTGGCTTTGGGTTTGGCTTTGAATTACCGCTCGATTAAACACCCCTAATGTTTTAGTCTAAATCCTCCCTGCTATTAATTATGATTCTCTTTTCAATCTATCGCAATTAGTTTCAATCATTTTTGCTAAATAAAGTACGATTTATTTCTGCAATATAAATTCGGGCTCAACCGATCCAAATGATGGGCATTACCATTGAAAGCATCTGAATTGGAAGGAACTAAAGTAGCATCTAGAGGGTTGTTACTGGTCAGGGAAAGTCAGAGAACGCTAGAGAAAAACTGAAAGAATCAGGCAACTTTCGATAAATTAAAGTAGAAACTAATTGTATTATTTTGTTGAAAATTCTACAATCTTGTGAAAAAATCATCCTTTTTTATGGAAAATTCAACTGTTTTGTTGAAGATTCGTCTATTTAGATTGAAAACTCAACCATTTTGATAAAAAATGCAACTGCATGGTTGAAAATTAACTTTTTTGTTCAAATATCTTATTTTTTGTTTAAAAAAATACAACTTTTTTTAGAAAATTCTTCTTTTTGGCATGAAAGTTCAACATTTTAGATGATATTTTTTTCTTTCTTGATTGAAGAATCTTTCTTGATTGAAAATTAAACACTTTTGTTGAAAATTTGTGTTTTTGCTTTAAACCTTCATTTTTCATCCTAGAAATTTCATCTTTTTCGTTAAAAATGCAACTGTTTGGTTGGTAATTTATTTTTGTAACTAAAAATTTAAATATTACGTGTTTGGTTGAAAATTTATTTTCTTTATTTGAAAATTCAATTATATGGTTAAAAATTTATTTTGTTATTGTTGAAGATACATCATTTTAGATGAAAATTCATTCATTTGGATAAAATTGTGACTATTTCGTTGTAAATTTAATTAATTTGTTGAAAATTCATATTTGGTTTTGTCTTGTCTGAAAAATATTTTTTTGTTAAAAATGAAACTGTTTGGTTTAAAAAAATGTTAACTAAAAATATAGCTATTCCATTTTTGCTTTAATTTTTCTGTTAGTTAGGAAAATTCCTGTCTGTTGTTGAAAATTCGACTGTTTTGGTAAACTCAGAAAACGATTTCGTTGAATCAACAAAGTTTTTGTCGGTTCAACCGTAGAATACAGTTACTATATGGACAAACAAATATTTGGATGTTCGGACTAAATTTTTTGATTGTTTTAACCAATTATTTTGGTAAATAGAAAATACGAAATTCATGTTTTCGGTTGAAAATTCAACTATTTTGGTGATGATTCATATTATTGGTTTAAATATTTAACTGTTTTCCTGAAAATTTGTTTTATTTGTTAGATAATTAATCTTCTTGATTGAAAATTCTTCTCTTTGGTTGAAAAGTCAACTATTTTGTTGAACATTCTTATTTTTTTTGGTTCAAAATCAATGTTTTTAACTTAAAATTGATCTTTTTTAGTTAAAACTTCATTTATTTTGTTGAAAATTCGTCTTTCTTGGTTGAAAATAAGTCTTCTTGGTTGAAAAATCAACTATTTGGTTAAAAGTTAATCTATTTTTATGAAAATGCAATGCCTCTAAGTTTTAACATGAGTGTATTTATTATATTTTTTATTAAACCCTCTCCATAACAATCAGTAAGGTTTTACCATACCTATATCTGAAAGAAAAATGTATAACGATCAGGGAAAATAAAAACATGGTCAGGGAAAAGTCATGGAACGTCAAAAATCCCAATTTTAAAAAGGTTTCGTAATATTTTATTAGCTACCTCTCTTCGATTCAAAGCGGATATTGGAAAGTAGGATATGATTAATTTTTTTAATAAATTCACATAATACTTCCATAAAAGAATGTGAATTATTTCTCTAGTTAATAATACTTTTTCTTAAAAGCAATTCTACTCATGGCCTTTCGGGTTATAATACCCAGCTATAATCACGGTATATAAGTTGTAAAATGCTAATTAAAAGAGCTAATTAAAAGCAGCTAATTAAAAGAGCACAGTTCCCTGAATAGTCGACGCGAAAGTTCTTTTTGTTTTCTATTCTTTATACTTTATTATTTAAATTTAATTAAAATCAAGCCTGCCTTCTTATTTTGCATTCATAAAATTTACAATGACTTGTCCTCGTTAATTTATTTAGAGCTATAATAACATTTATATTAATTATATGATTGTTATATTAATACTGTGACTTCATAGACTGAAGAGGTTTTCTCGTTTCTGAACTAGGTCAGTTCAATGATTTGTTTTACACGAGGGACAAAAAAATTGGCAAGATAATCCTGTGAAAGCCGAGAGTTTATGAGTTTTCATACTCACAAACCGATTTCTATAAGTCGATTTATAGTCGCGTGACGCACTGCCTTATTTCTTCTGTCTTTAATAATAATAATCCTTGTTTGCCAGAGACAAACCGGTCCCAGTATCGATTGAGTGACCATGTAAGATTATAAGTGCACAGATAGCATTCAAGTTATATGTTTGCTTATGAAATGCAACTAGATAACAAAGTCGAATAGAACATTATTTTTAAGAACAATTTTTACCAATAATTTTGTCTGGTTATTTAGCAGAAAATAGGGGAGTTTATAAGCCGCTAGGTAGCGCTAACGTGTCTAGTCAAAATTCTGCGAAAATTAGTTTTTTTTAAAATTAAATTGTTTTTGATTCAAAATGAAAAATTTGTTTGCTTAGAAGTTCAACTGCTTGGTTGAAAGTTTAATTACTTTGTTAAAGATTTATTTTATTGGTTGAAGATTCTTCTCTTTGCTTGATAATTTAATAATTTTGTTGACGTTTTTTTAACGGAAAAAAGAACTATTTTACTTTTAGTTAAAAAATGATCTTTTTAATTTGAAAAAATTAACTAATTTGTGGAAAATTCGTCCTTTTCCGTGGTATTCAACGCTTTTTCATTTAACGTCTTTTTTGTTTGTAATATCATCAACTGTGACATTTTACGTTGAGAATTCGTATTTTTGGTTGAAAATATAACTATTTGGTGAAAAATCGTCTCCTTTGCTTGAAAACTAATCTTGTTGGTTAAAAATTCATCTACTTGGTTGAAAAATCATTTCTTCGGCTGAAAATTTAACTATTATTTTTTTAATTAGTTTTTCTTTTGCTTGAAAATTTGTCTGTTTTAGTTGCAAATTCAACTATGTGATTGAAAGTTAATCTTTTTTGGTAGAAAATTATTCTTCTTGTTTGAAAATTCATCTTTTTGGTTGAAAAATCATTTGTTCTGCTTCTGGTTTAAAAATGGTTGAAAATTGACCGATTTTGTTGAAATCTAGTTTTTTTGTGCAATTCAACAAAGATTTAAAGAAAAAGGAATGGAAAAAGAATGATGAATTTTAATTAAAAGCGGATTGAATTAAAATTGAAGGGAGAACTTTCTATCGGGAACTAATTGATTAGATTAAGATTAATCTAAAAGATACATCTAAATTGAATTATTTTCTGATTGGATGGTTCTGTTCTATTGAATGCCTCTAACGAGTTGAAAGTTTGATAAGAATGTAGTTTAATTTGGAGTTGAGTTAGCATTAGTCTCACGAATTCAAAATGGCGTTGCAGCGACTTCCTGTCACCCTGAAATTGCGAGTTATTCTACCGTTTATAATACCCACCCTGCTGGAACTTTCAGAGATGGAATGGAGTGGAACAAATGTAACTAATGCAGCAGAAGTTTCTTGAGAATTGCAGCTCTCTCGAAGAAACCTTATAGTATACATATATATTCTTCTACAAATATTACGTATGGAAGTCTCCTTCTTTTATATTCTCTGATTTTCCAGATTTCACGGATATACATTTTCTCTTCAATTTTTCATTCACTGCAATAAATTTCCCATTTTCATTTATTTTCCCCCATAGAACTTTAATGAAATTGAAAATAAATATTGAGGAAAAAATAGATCAAAAGATATTGAAATGTCAATCATTTAATAATTGAAAGCTTCAAAATTAGATCGCAATAATCAGTTCAAACTTATACTAATTTTAATCAGTGCCTGAATTCTAGCTATGATTGAAATTACTAAAAAAATTTAACTTCGAATTTAAAAGACCATTCAAAATTAAAGGTATCTCATTTGAATAATTTAAAAATTAAAAATATTGAAAACGAATTCAGGGATATTAATTCGACAAGACTTCAGATGAATTTACATGGTCAATTTTACCTAGTTTACTTCCTGTACAGAATTATAATTTTGCCTTTTGAACTGGGGATTTCGTAAATAACTATAATTCTGACATTTCAACAGGCAATTTCCGCAAAGAATTATAATTTTTACTTTAGGACAGAGAGTTTCCGTAAATAATTATCATTTAAATTGAAGCAGGGAATTTTTGACATGAAACGGAAATTTTGGAAAAGAATGTTTATTGTAATTAAGTGGAGAACCACACATAACAATTTTGTGAGACTCTCCACGTGGGGTGATCGCTAGAGAGATTGATCAGCAGCCTG
>JAABKJ010001170.1:0-31440 GCA_011634705.1 Andricus grossulariae | reverse complement strand
CGTCTCTCCGTAGCTTAATTGGTTAGAGCATCAGACCGGAAATCTGAAAGATCTGGAGTTCGAATCCCAGCGGAGCTGGAGAGATTTTTTTCACAACTTTAAAAATTAATAATCAATATTCATAAAATATTGATTCTCGACCATGTAGACAAAAAAACATTAACATCATATTATTTAAAAAAGCCGAATTTTCAACATAAAAGATTCATTTTTTACCAAAAAAGATGAAGTTTGAAGTCAATATTATAAATTATGGCATATGAAAACGCTAAATAATGCACACGTATAAAATGGAAACTTTTCAAAATTCACAATTAAATTAATTTAAATCAAATGCCGTTAAACTGCAGTTTTAAGTTAGATACGTTAGCAATTGAAAGATTACAAATTTTTGTTTAAGCTGAACACTTTTTAAAGTAGAAATTTCATTTCAATCTTAAGTCTTCCTCAGATAAAATTGAATTTATTGTAAATGAATAAAATGATATGCATTACGTGGTCGAGAATTTTCACCTCCAGTGCTTTTTTTCATTAATTTTTTGGGGTAATAATAACATATTCACATGCATTAATAAACTCAATAATAATAATAATAATGAACTCAAATGAAAAATCTGAAAAATTTTCAAAAATCAGGCATATTATGCAAATTGAAAATCAAAAATGATATTAATGATTTTGCCAAAACTCTACGATTAACATTTTTTTTGTTTTATTTCGACTCCGTTCAACCACTAGATATTAATCAATTCATTTTCGAAAAAAGTGAATTTTCTATAAAAATAGTTGAATTTTCAACCCAAAAAAGACGAAATTTTTTTACTTTCAATTCTGTACACGTTATATTTAGGTAAAAAAATTGAATTATCTACAAAAATAGTTGAATTTTCAACAAAAAAAAAAAGAATTTTTAACAAAATAGTTGAATTTGTAACCAAGAAGGAATTGTGTTCAACAAAATTGTTGAAATTGAAAACAAATGTATTCAAAATAAAAATTATTTAAAAAACATTTTTTTTCTTTTTTCCCCGACTCCACTCAACCGCAATATATTAATCTATTCATTTTCAATTTTTCACGCGTTATATTTAGGTTAAAAAATGTGAATTTTCTACAAAAATAGTTTAATTTTCAACCCAAAAAAGACGAATTTTTAACAAAACAGTTCAATTCGCAACCAAAAAGGAATAGTTTTGAACAAAATTGTTAAAATTAAAAAAACAAAATTATTTTATTTCGTCTCCGTTCTACCGCAAGATATTAATCTATTCGTTTCCAATTTTGTCCATGCTATATTTAGGTTTGAAAAAAAAATTTCTACGAAAAGGGTTGAATTTTCAACCCAGAAATAAAACGATTTTTTTTTAATTTCCCATTTTATACACGTTATATTAAGGTCAAAAAAAGTGAATTTTCTACGAAAATAGTTTAATTTTCAACCCAAAAAAGAAGAATATTCGACAAAACAGTTGAATTTGCAACCAAAAAGGATTAGTTTTCAACAAAATTGTTAAAATTAAAAAAAATATATTAAAAAAAATGTATTTAAAAAAATTTTTCTTTATTCCATTTCGACAGCGCTAACGTTATATTTAGGAAGAAAAAGTGAATTTTCTACGAAAATAGTTGAATTTTGAAATGAAAAAAGATGAATTTTTAGCAAAACAGTTAAATTTGCAACCAAAAAGGATTAGTTTTTAACAAAATTGTTGAAATTAAAAAAAAATTATCTAAACAAAAATTTATATTTAAAAAATTTTCTTCATTCTTTTTCGACTCCGTTCAACTACAAGATATTAATTGATTCATTTCAAATTTTGTAGACGTTATATTCAGGTCAAAATAGTGAATTTTCTACGAAAACAGTCGAATTTTTAATCACAAAAAGGAGAATTTTTTTCCTTTGCAATTTTGTATACGTTATATTCAGATCAAAAAGGTGAATTTTCTACGAAAATAGTTGAATTTGCAAAAAAAAAAAAAAAATTCAACAAAACAGTTGAATTTACAACCAAAAAGGATTAGTTTTCAACAAAATTGAAGAAATTAAAAAAAATGCAGGAAAAAAAATTATTTTCAAACAAAATTTTTCCTTTTACTTCGACTCCGTTCAACCCAACAAAGACCATTTTTTTTGTTGAATTTGCAACCGAAAAGGATTATTTTTCAACAAAATTGTTGAAATTTAAAAGTAAAAAAAATTATTAAACAATTTTTTTTATTCTATTTCGACTTCGCTCAAACACAAGTTAAATTTTCGAACCAAAAAAGAAGAATTTTCAACAAAACAGTTGAATTTGCAACCAAAAAGGATTAGTTTTCAACAAAATTGTTGAAATTAAAAAAAGAATGATTTTTAAAATAATTTATTTGAAGAACAAAAATTTTTGTTTCATTTTTTCTGTTAAGAACCTGTTGAACTATGCTTTATTTCAAACGCCGGTGAAACAGAGATCTATACACTTGCATGGACAAATATACATACATTAACATATAATGGATTTGGTACTTTACTATTATCTACTCACCAGCAAAATCAACAAATATCGTCCAAGTGATGAGCGGAATAAAAATGAAACTCTTCATTTTATTGGAGAAACAGAAATAATCTTCAAAAAATGTCTTTATCTCCAACTGGGAAATTTTGAACAGGTTTGACCTGTATATATAACAGCCATTATCTTATTACTGACATACAGGATTATTTAGGTTTTTTTTCTTACAAATTGTCATTAAAAAAAAAGGATTATTTATGCGGAAGAATGGTGTTGAAACAATAGAGGGTAGCTTCAACTTTAGTATTATTTCTCTAAAATAGGGCAATTTTATTTACTTTTCTTGAAAATTTTCGAATGCGCAATGGACAAAATCAACAAGAGAGAATTTGAAAACGAATGTCATTGGAAAATCACATCCTGGTGTCTGTGACAATTCATCTTGAGGCCACTTTTGAAAAATATGTTTATTTCCGCGGTGGATTAGTTCTGTGACATTAAAGGCTTACATAAAGTAAAGTGTTATTCCTACACTTAGAATAATATTTATTGAACAAAAAAAACTGTTTACTTGGGTATACATGAAAATTCGGTTAAATCAGACAAATTTTGTTCGATTCAAAAAAATAATTGATTGAATCAACAACATTTTTTTGTTGAATTTACGAAATTCCTGTACTTAAAATGCGTAAGAGCTCAATGAGGGGAGGGTTCGAGATATTTTGTTACAATTAAATATATTTTATCACGTAATTTTTGGAAATTCACAAATGAAACTAGCAACAACAATTTTGAAAAAAAAGTCAGGCAATTTTATTGGCCAGGGAAAATATGTTGCAAGTTTAAGATTCTGGTATTTAAATATTAATTGTCAGGTACATTTTTTTTGGGCAGTTTATTTAGGGTTCGTCTAAAAACAAGCTAAGACTATCAGGACGAATTTGGATGGTTTGATAAAATCTTAATGTTTCTTATGAATTAACAAAGTACTTTAACTTTCAACCAAGTATTCGAATTTTCAAACAAAAAAAGATGAATGCACAACAATGAATGTATTAGTTGATATTTTGCACGAGGAAGATTTACATTCTAAATCAAAAACAGTGCCATCAGACAAAAAAGATGAATTTAAACTTAAAGTTTAATTTTCATTCAGGAAAGATTTGTGAAAACAAGAATTTCATCCGAAATGTTGAAATTTCAAGCCAAAAAGAGGAGCTTTTTGCAAAACAGTTGAATTTTTAACAAAGATAGATAAAATTCCTATCCAAATGTCTATCCAGGAAACGAAATTTCAGCAAAGGTTGAATTTTTAATCAGGAAAGATTTTTAGTCAAAAAAGAAGAACCTAAGAGAACCTCAAAGATTGGTTTGAAAATTTTAAATTTAAATTTGAAATTGTTTTACTCTTTCTAATTTTTATTTATGGAAATATGACTATAATTGTATTTATTTAATAAAAAAGCAAAGAATTTTGATAAATTAATTGTAAAGGAAAAATATTATTGTTGACGGAATAAAATTAATACGTATTCTAAATGTAAGGCGTTTGGTTTAAAATAGGTTTTATTATACAGAATTACATGAATCGTGTGTACAGACGTATGTCCTGAGACTAACTGCCACTGGAGCGGTGACTAAACAGCAGCGCCGCCTAACGTTAGAAATACCTAGTAATAATAATTTGAAATCGCTCACAGTTCGGTCTTCCTGAACATCGTTCGACTCGAACTTAATTAACAATCAAAAATATGTTCGTTAAATCATAAGAGAATTGAAACTAATTACTAGGACGCCAGGGCCTCATAGCTAGTCTCCCAAGTTCCTGTATAAGGTTTTTGTGTTACTTGGAAGTTTTCAACGTCCTTGATGACGTAACGATCGTTTCTTAAAACCTTAATGACCTCATATGGGCCTTTTATTACCGGCATGAGCTTTTTTGGAGCCCCGGGCTAACTTTATCGTCAAGTCAAGCTTGTTCTAAACTTTCACCCAAAACATCGACAACTTTGCCATGTTGGTTTACTCCAAACAGAAGTTTGCTAGGCGTTTCTCCTGTCGATTTTTGGATCGTATTGTTTAGAGCGAACTCGACTTCTGGGAGTATTTTATACCAATACTTATTTGTCGTTGGGTCTGACAATTTCGCGAGCATCAGACCCAAAACTCGATTCACCCTTTCGACTTGACCGTTCGCTTAGGAGAAGCCGTTGCAATTAAAACATGTTCTATGTTATTATCAGACACAAAGGATTTCAATTCGTTGGACGTAAAACAGTGGCCGCGATCAGAGACAATGGTTTTCGGCCTGCTGCAATTCCTGAAATGATCTTGTAAAGCGTTTATTGCTTCTTTCGAATCAGTCGTCTTAACGGGATATAATTTTACGAATTTTGTGAATCCGTCTATTACCAGAAGAACCTTCCTGTCAGTAATCGGAGAGATCGCAATACATTTCAAGGAATTGCTGATATAATTCTTAATTTTAGTCATAAGGTTTGGGAACCAGTAATTGTTCATTATCGAATTTACGGGTTTCTTGCTCGTTAGGTGCCCTAAGTTGTCGTGGTAGTTATAGGTATGAATCACATGATTCTCCATCTCCTCCGGGACATAAAAAAGAAGGTCGTCACCGTGCTTGCGATATAGGATACCGTTCCTAATTTCGTACAATTTATCTTGCGTTTTCTCAAGTTTGTCGCGTAATTCACAAATTTTCTTGTCTCGATTTTGACAGATTACTATATTTGACTCTAATGAGTTTTCTTTGAAGACCATAATGTTTCGACTAAATGCGTACACATGACACATTTTCGAGCCTGGTCTGTGGTCGATGGTTTTTTCGTATCTTTCTAATTCTAAAGCCCGTCTCTAAATTCTGTCGTTAACGTCTTTTTTGTCCAAAGTTTGTTTCAGAGAGTTATAATCCGTAAGTATTTTAAATTTAATACACTGCAAGTACCCTTTGAATCGTCGGAGAGCATAAACAATCGCGAGGGTTTCCAGCTCGAAGCTGTGGTACCTGGTTTCGTAATCGGAAGTTCTTTTTGAAAAATAAAAAATCGGGTGCAGTTGCTTATCTGCTTTACTTTGGAGCAGCACTGCTCCGAAACCTACTTTACAGGCGTCGCAGTGGAGTTCTGTTTCGTTATTCGGATTGTAAATGCTGAGAACTGGGGCTGAGATCAATTTTTGCTTGAGAGTTTTAAATGATTGTAATTCTAATTCTGTGAATTTAAATTTGGCGTTTTTTTGCAGTAAGTCATAAAGTGGTTTGGCGATAATGGAGAACCTTTAAATACATTTCTGGAAGTAAGAGCGGAGGCCAAGGAATTTTTGGACATCATGCGTGTTTTGCGGGATTGGAAAACTGGTTACTGCATCTGTCCCCCTTTCCGTAGGTGCTACGCCATTTTCAGAAACTTTATAACCCAAGTACTCTATTCCAGTTTGAATGAATTTACATTTTTCGATTCTCAGCTCCAGTTTGTTCTCGACCATAAGTGAAAAAACTTTCTCTAACGTACAGAAGCGCTGCTCTGAGGTTTTGCTCGCGATCATAATTTCGTCAAGATATGCGTATATTTAACAGTCATTAGCAACTGAAATATGGTGAAAACCATCCTTAAGATCGAGTAAGCTAAAATACTTTTTATTTCGAAGCTTATATAGTTCGTCTTCAATAAGCGGAAGTGGGCATTTTTTGCATAAAAGAAGTTTATTTAAAGTTCGATTTTCAATGCATAATCTTGGAAGCCCGCTTTTTCTTTGAGTCGTAAGGCATAAGGCGATTAACTTGGTTGAATGACTTTTCTTTCTAATAACGAATCTAAAATCTATCGTAATTTTTCTTTTTCAAAGAAAGATAATCTTCTAGGATGTAGACTGAAAGGTTCGTGCTCTATAAGCCTAAGCGTTAGTTCTGTATGAACATTCGGCGAATCCGGCCTTTCTGGTAATACATATTTATTAATGAACAATTCATGCAATCTTTTTCGTGTGGCAAAATCTAAATTCGGGTTAATCTCAAGGGGATCGGTCATTTGATCAGTCGGAAAATCAATGTCAAAAATGTCCTTAGTCACTTTGGCTTCATTTTCCAGAAGTACTGTCAAACCTGAATTGAGAGCCCATAGAGCATCACGACCTAACACAGCAGCATTAGACATAGTGTTATCTACTACTACAATGAGTTTAATTTTTTTGTGACATCCTCGAAGTTGATATTAGCTGAAATCGAACCTAACTGAACAAGTGTGCTATTATTGATGCCACTATACTTACGTCCATCATCTGGAGTAATACATTTTGTGAGTACAAAAAATTTCTTTATGAAGATTACAGGGCTACCGGTGTCCAGAAGAGTATCCAATGTTGACGAACAGCCTGTCTCTCCAACGTCGATGTCGTACTTCAGCATCCTGAAGCACTAAGCATTAAGTGGATTCTCAGGAGTTCCCTTGAAATTTCTTCCCTCCAGCGATGTCTCAGCTACGTTGGATACTTGTTTGTCAGAAGTAATATCCGAATCAGTTATGTTACTGATTTGTTGTCGTTGTTTTGGCAGGAGTTTTTTGTTGGTGCAATGTTTTGACAGATGACCCATTTCAAAACACCGGAAACAGGCACCTTTTTGCCTTAACGGTAATTTGCACTCCGTTGCCAGATGTCCGAATTTGCTGCAGTTAGAACATCGTGCTGTTCAACGACCTGATACAGAAGCTTAAGCAGGAGAGTTATTTGAAGTCGTAGGAGCTTTTGATTCGTTGAGCTTTGGGGAAAAGCTCTGCGAAGTCTCGGATTTCGGAGGATCCTTCTTAAGCGAGATTTTTTCAAAGGCCTTCAGATCCTGGCTTGATTCTTCACGCTGGTATCCGGAATTCCGTCAATCAAATAGTCCATGATTTCATCCTCAGGAATAGGGACTGCATTGCCGAGGATGAGTTTCTCATGAAAGTAGTCGATGAAGGTCTCGCTTGCTCTCCAATTTCACTCCTCAAATTTTCTGCGAAGTGCCAACTTGTTCGGTCGATAATTGAACATAGTTGCAAGTTCAGTAAACAAGTCGGTGACGGTCATACCGACGTATTCTGATTTGGATTGAAACCATTGAAAGGCTTTGCTCTTTAATTTTGCAGAAAAGAGAAGGCGAACATGAGCGGCATCTAAATCGTATGCTCTGGTCAGAAGATCGAATTGGTTTTTCCACTTTGCATAATCAGAGTTCGGCCCATCGTAGTCGCCCAGAAGTTTCTTCAAAGAAGATATATTAATGCGATGACAAGGTGTAGCTTCCTGGTTTTGGATTGTTGGAGATTCTCGTAGTATCTGGTTCTCTCTTCGCGCCAGATTTAATTCACGCTGTAGAAGGTCGCGTTCTCTTTGAATTAATTCCATTTCTCTTCTCATCGCATTGTTGGTGGTTGCAAAAGTGTTTCTCGTAGGGGTCGACTCACTTAAGACCTGTTCGTCATCAATCTCAGGATTCAAATCCAAGTCATCTTGGTATTGGACATTTTGGATACCTGAAGCCACTGTAATCCAATCTTTTGTAGGGTCGTGATCCGTAAGACGTTTTATCAGATCTGCCTTATTTCCTGAAGTTGGCAAATCAATACTCTTTCGCACTTCCTTCAAGGTCTGGAGTGTAAACATGGTCGGGTTAATTTTTGAAGGGCCCGGCATCTTGCTCTTTTCGCTTAACGCGATTAAAAATTTTATTGCGAAAGAGAAATTCCATTTCTTGCATCAGAAGGTTATTGCACTGATTGAAATTAAATGGAGGCAAACAGGAGGTTCACTTGTCACTAAGCAGCAATGTTATTAATCACCGACGTTCGTGATCAAGCAGAAGTATCACTAAGTACCGAGGATAGTGACCAAACAGAAGCGTCACGGAACACCGGAGATGGTGACTGAGCATAAGCGCCACTAAATACTGCGGGTAGTGACTGAACAGAAGTGTCACTAAACACGATAAGATAAGAGCGCCGTCGCTCGTTCGCTTTCACAAACACTAAACATTTGGGACTAGCGTTCTCAAGCCCTAGGCACGGTCAAACTTGCGAGCCGCGCACGTAGCGCGCGATGAGAGAAGAACGGTGGGTCGATGACTTTGTTATAACTCAGTTTGTTTTTATAGAATTTTAAATTTTCGATCTTTCGATTGCATTTTTGATGTTTGAAAGATAAACTGTGCGTTATATGAGAAAAAAGTGAGACTATTTTTTAGTTGTTCCTAAATGAAACAATTTGTTTTCTTGATTTTTTTCATATACCACATACTTTGGCCGGAAAATGGAATTTGCTATTTTTTCAAAAGCGTTATCACGATTAAAATAAAAACTATACGTCTTATAAAACAATTGTCTAAAGTAATTGTGTAGATCTTTTTGGGATGAATAATTTTCCTAATTAGCATGCTTTTCGTATCTCACATAATTTGGCCAGAAAATAGAATTTTTAATTTTTTTCATAGTATTTTCGGTGGAAAAAATCAGAACTGTTGGTAAAAATGGCTGGTTAAGGAACTCCCCCTTTCTTTTTAGGCCTTATAAAAACATGCCAAAGGTAAATCCAATCTGATCAGTCTTTTAAAATTTATTGTCCCTATACGATACAAGACAGACTACAGACAGACACCTCTTCGATTTTTTTTTCAATTCAGGGGTTCTTGAAACCTGGAGACTTGCTGAAAACCGACAAAGTTAAATTTGACATAAAACCAACCTTCTCATGGAGTAGTCGTGACTCAGATGGTATCGTGATTGTCTTATGTTCCAACATTGCAGCCTTGGCAGCCACGCTGATGCGGGTTCGATTCCCAAAGCAGAAACCGAGGCTTTGGATGTATTTTCAGAAAGCTTCATGTCTTTGCCTTGGTATACTACCCCACAGATACCTTACAGTTTATAATTAACCCTATAGTACAATCGCTAATATTCCTTGGCATTGTAGCACTCATAATTTATTTTCTTATTGGGCACTTATTCCTGGTTAATAATGAGTCAAGTCGTCCATTATCAATATCCTTCTTTATTAACTATTGAATTCGTCTACACAGTTCAATGTTCGAGTTAAAAGTGAAGTGCAAATTGTTCGACCGCCCCTTTACCTGCTCTCCCCGTCCCTTTCGTTCAAAGGTAAGAGAGCAAGGGAAAAGGTCCCGATTACCTATACTTTTTCTTCCCTATCGAACGAAGGTCAAAAAAGCAAGGCCATGAGCTCATGTTTGGTGGATCTTCATCATATAACTGTCCATAGTAAACACAACAAGTATTTAAATAATATTTCGTTGAATAAAAATAATACAAAGAAAGATTAGATCATTCGATGATCCATCCTCCCCCCTCCATTGAGAACTTTATGATTTACTTAATATGACCTTCAGATTGTAACTGACTTAATTGATTATAACAGTTCTTAATAATTCGAGTTGTAGGACGAAATTATTTACATGTGATTTGTCGATAATAATTAATGTTTATAAATGATATGATCTTGATCGGCAGGTTGCGTTGATATTTTACTTTTAATAGGCAAAGGTGCTAATTTTCTCACATTTCTTTTTAATTCATTTTTTGCCGTTTTTACTTTGACAGTCCTCACAATTCCGTCCGAACCAGGAAATGTTTTGGTGACACGACCGAACAACCACTGCATCGGTGGAATGTTGTCTTCCTTCAAGATGACGATTGTACCTTCCTTAATTTGATGTTCACCGTTGCTCCACGTGTCGAATGTTTAATTCGTTTAGGTATTCCTGATTCCACCTTTTCCAGAAATATTGACGCATCTTTCGAATATGCAGCCACCTGGCCGATGCTGGTGGTGATGTGGAACTCAGATTCAACTTCGGTAAGCTCGTGAGGGAATCACCTATCAAGAAGTGACCAGGAGTCGAAGCAACAATGTCATTTGGATCAGAGGAAATAGGTGTAAGAGGGCGTGAGTTTAAGATCGCTTCGACTTCGATGACAAACGTATTAAGCTCTTCGAAGGTAAACAAAACATCACTTACTACACGTTTGAAATGATGCTAAGGAAATGTATGACTTGTTCATTGTGTACCTCAGATTGAATGAGATTCTGAATTTCCTTTAATTCATTGTTCGCACCTACGAAATTGGTGCCATTGTCAGAATATATGATACTGGGCCTGCCACGTCTGGCTACGAGTCGACGCAAATCAGCCAAGAAACCTTCAGTGGTGATGTCACTAACCACTTCAAGATGTACCGTCTTGACAACGAGGCAAATGGATACTGCGACGTAAATTTTAACTCGTGATCTATTGTAGTATTTTTTTTCCTTGATGTAAAATGGACCGCAATAATCTACACCAACATTGCAAAATGGGCGGGCTTCGGTTATTCTTATACTCGGCAAATTTCGCATTTTATATTCGGCTGTCAATGGATTAGCACGAAAACACTTGATGCATTTGCGTATGACCTTTCGTACTTGATTACGACCATCGAGGGGCCAAAATCGGCGACGCAAAGCATACAGTGTTGTTTGTATCCCGGCATGTTTGCTACGTAGATGTTCATCTTCGATAATGAGTTCTGTGACATGATTTGAACGAGGTAAAAGCAAAGGATGCTGTTGAGAATAGGAAATCTTTAGAGTTCTGTAGTCGACCTCCTACTCTGATAACACCGTCTCGGTCAAGGAATGGATCAAGTGATGCGAGATTACTTTTCTTGTCAACCCTTTTCTCATTTTTTAAATTATAAATTTCTTGGCCAAAAGCTGTCATTTGGGTCGCGCGAATTATTTGCTTTTCAGCGTTGTCCAACTCTGTTGCTCTTAACAATCCCCTTTGGCGATTATTTTCCTTAAAGCGAAGACAATATGCGACAATTCTTTTTATCTTAGAGTAGGATGAGAATTTTTCGAAGAATTCCGGATTTGGAAGAACTGATAAACAGAATTCTTTCTTTAATCCTGGGAATTTCCTTGATGATTGAATCTGAACTTCAGGCCAAGTAGATTCCTCGTCCTTTAACCAGCTGCATACAATCTGGCAAGTAACTGTGCACCGCATAATTCTAGCCTTGCAATAGAAATAGACTCAGGGGTCTTCAGAGGGGCTACCCTAGATTTTGCGCAAAGTAATCTACTCTCAAAATGACCTTGGATGTTTGTTGATCTGATGTAGATACATGCTCCATATCCTCTCTCACTGGCATCGCAAAATCCATGCAATTGGATGTCTACAGCTTTCTCTTTGAGTACTTTACGATCAAAATTGAAAATTTTTAAGGAGAGCCAGTTATGAACGAAACTCGATCCTAGTCCGGTGTAAGCTTTCAGGTATCGACTCATCCCATTCTAATTTCAATTCCCAGAGTCTTTGCATTAGTATCTTTGCAAATAAAGTGATTGGTCCCAGTAAACCTAGCGGCTCAAAAAGCCTAGCAATCTCAGAGAGTATAGTCCGTTTTCTGACCTTAGAATTTGTTGATGGATGACTCACGAAATAAATAAGTTTATCATCCACCGAACTCCATGTAATTCCTAGGGTTTTCAGTGTTTTATCGTCACTGAATTGAAGATTTTTGTTGATACGGCTTTCTGGGATTCCTTTTAGAAGTTGCATGTCGTTTGATGCCCACTGTGGTATGTTTAAGCAGCCGAGATTCGGAAGTTTGGTTATGCCATCACTAATTGGGATTCCTTCTTCGACTGTTTTAGCACCCGTGATGAGGTCATCGACGTATAAATCTCTTTTAAGAATGATCGCTGCCTCTGGATGTTCATGACATCCATCATCTGCTAGTTGTCGAAGAGCGCTAATTGCAAGGTGAGGGGATGAACTAATTCCAAAAGTAACTGTATTTAACTCAAAGGCTTGACCGTTGATTCCGTCTCGTCTCCACAGGATTCGTTGGAATTTCCTATCTTCTTCCCGAAATTCAAATTGTCGATACATTTTCTCTATATCGCCTGTCAATACATAATTGTGAAACCTAAATCGAAGAAGGTGCGAGAAGACATCGTCTTGGAGTTGGAGCCTACCATCAGTGTGTCATTCAAGGAAAGACCGGTCTCGGACTTTGCTGATGCATCGAAAACCACTCTCAACTTTGTCATTAAACTTCCCTTATTGAAAACAGTATGATGTGGTAGATAGAAGCCATATTCATGTTCATCTCGTACCAGCGACATGTGTCCGAGATCCAGATATTCTTCTAAGATTTTAAAATACTCTCTTTGGAAATCTGGATGTTGTTTGAATTTACGCTCTAGTACATTGAGTCGTTTCAAGGCCCTCGTTCGGGATTCCCCCAATGCCTCGAAATTGTTGCGGAAAGGAAGTGCGGTTACATATCGACCTGAAAAATTCAGCCTTGTGTGTGTCTGAAAATGTTCCTCGCATGCGATTGCCTCGACATCCATAGAGGATGAAGAGACAAGGCTGACACCTATGACCCATTCTAATTGAATTTTTCGAAGGATTAAGTCACGACCCTGTCGAGATAAATTAATTTGTCCTACACACAACGTAGACATCCGGCATTGTGAGGAAACTGAGTGTTTTCTCATAATTGCTGTACGCAGATCGAATTGTGACTTTCACTACAGCCTGTGCGGTTGTAGTGAGATCGTTTAATGCACCCACAGGAACGAAGCATCTCCTCTTCGGCAATCGTAGTGCTGTGGCCAATTTCATTATAATAAAATTGGCAGACGAACATGTATCGAGAAGGCTCGACATCGTACAGTTCACCGTTCTTTGTATAATAAATAAATGACTGCGCTTGTCATTAGTTGACTCATTGGAGCACTTGCTGTTGAGGAGATGCAACGTTGTCTTTTATCTGTGGGTCTCAGAAGCTATGCTTCGAGTTGTGAGGATTCCTGATACAGGAGAGTGTTATGCTTCTTGTTGCATATCATACAATTACTGGCTTTACAGTCTGTTGGTTTGTGTTTATCACGCACGTAATTGGTACAAAGCAAATCGTCTTTTACTATTTCTATTCTTTCCGGAATCGCGAGGGTACGAAATTATTCGCATCGAAAGAGGGGATGAGACTTACGTCTGCATGCTGGACACGGTTTTATAGTTGACTTTAGGAACGCTGACCTTGTGTTTCTTTGATTTCTGGAACTCGAAGGCAAGTTTATTGTTTCTTTAGCTTTAGTTATGTTCTCTAGTCCCCGTTGAGATAAACGAGCAGCTGTGCGATACAAAAATTTCAACATGTCATCGAGCTTCGGGACTACATTTCGTTTCAAGGTTTGCTCCCATTTTTCTAATGTAGTTTTGTGAAGTTTTTCTTCTAAATTTTGTACAAGAATTTCTTCTTAGACTTTCATATTGAGCGAAGCTAATGACGAGACGTGTTGTTGGGTCTCATCAGCTAACTCAATTAAACCTTCGGAGGTCTGTTTGTCTTGAACCGGCAATCGTAAAAGTAAGCTCAAATGTTTAAATATAATTAGGCATTTATCTGCATGCGTTTTTTCCAGTAGGTCCCAAGCTCGAGTATAGTTATCCTCTGTAATTGAAAATACCGATATTTTCCGCGCCGCATCACCTAGTAAAGCTGATTTCAAATATTGCAATTTTTAACGTGACTCAAGTTAGTTTGATTGTGTATGAGGGGTGTAAACGAGTCTTCAAATGCTAGCCATTGTTCGTACTGACCGCTAAAGCTCGGAACTGTAGCCTGTGGAAATTTAACCTTACGTTTTGTTTGACTAATGTTTCCGATTGAATCTATATGTGCATTTTCTTTTTCTGCCTTTCGCGCCGCGACTAGGAGATGTTCAGCCTCCGATATAACATCTAGATAATCGTCTTAAATTGCGTATCGTTCAAGAACGAGATCAATATGAGCGGTATCCCTATCCAATATTTCTATTTCATCTTGAATGTCATCGAATTTCGCGAAATCAGTTTTTACTTTTTGTATATGTAAGTTTAATTTTATACCGTCTGGTTCTCCTTCGCGATATTTGACGAGAACATTTTTCAAATGTAATATCTGACCCTTGATTGTGTTTTTCTTTTTATTCAAAATCTGAAGACTTTCGGTTGCCATTGTTACGATTATATTTTAAATGAAATAGAGATTGGTTTCGCTTTGGAAAGAGCTCACCTGTTTTCTAATAAGTTCGATGCTGAAACTGCGTTCTCTCAGGATTTTCAGTAAATTCTGACTGTCTTACGGATTCATTCCTCGTGCAAAAGTGAAAAAATTGTCGGTGCCGGTAATTTTTTTCATCAGTACCGACAATTTTGTTAACGGGTTTTTGAAGTGAAACTTGAATTTCTTGAATTCAAGCAATTCAAGGAACTCAAGGAATGTAAGAAATTCATGGAATTCACGAAATTCATGGAATTCACGGAATTCATGAAATTCACGGAATTTGAGGAATTCATGGAATTCACAGAATTCACGGAATTCACAGAATTCACGGAATTCACGGAATTCATGAAATTCACTGAATTCACAGAATTCAAGGAATTCATTAAATTCATTGCATTCACGGAATTCACGAAATTAACAGAATTCAAGGAATTAACGGAATTCAAGCAATGATAGGAATTCCAGGAATTCACGGAATTCATGGAATTTATAGAATTCGTGTAATTCAAGGATTTCACGGAATTCAAGGAATTCATGGAATTTATTGAATTCACGGAATTTAAGGAATTAACAGAATTCAAGGAATTAACGGAATTCAAGGAATTATAGGAATTCCAGGAATTCATGGAAGGAAGGTATAAGGAATTCCGTAACTTCCTGATGCCAACAGTAAATTCCACTTAGACATTCTTTCGAAGTTTCACTTCTACCGTGCGTCCCGAGATACACATTTTTTAAAAAAGCACATATTTTAAGCATACTGAAGAAGCTGTCAGGTATTTTAGGGGAATGTCATGTGATTTAGGAGCTATTTTCTCAGTTTTTTTTTTGACGATTTCGATGGAACGTTTTATGTATATATCACACTTTATATTGTCGACTTGTGACTTAAGAATAAGTGATTCGAGATTGCAAGTTTTGATAGGGTATTTGAATTTATTTAGAAAATCATAAAATGATGAATTATCCTTGGCCGATAATATCAATTTTCCTTTCATCGGTATCAAAAGCACGGGAAGGCACCCCTGTGACAGGTCACAGAAATAATGTTGGTCAAACTCTTACTCCTTTCAAACGTCTCATGAGGAGCGGGAAGGTACCTCTGTGACTGGTCACAGAAATAATTTTTGTCAAACCCCAACCCCTTTCCAATATCAAGTGGGCACGGGAAGGCACACCTGTGACTGGTCACAGAAATAATTTTGGTCAAAGTCTTACCCCTTTCCAACGTCTCATGGGGAGCGGGAAGGCACTTGACTGGTCACAGAAATAATTTTGTTCGAAACCCTACCCCTTTCCAATATCTCGTGGGCACGGGAAGGCACCCCTGTGACTGGTCGGGGGTAATGAGTGAGAACGCACACAGGCCTACTGTGCGCATGCGCGCGTATACAATTCGCAATGAACAAACGTCGAATTCAATACAGCGCGCGTTCGCGCGTGCCTTACTTTCGACTAGGGTGGGGAAAAATTCCGCTCGCTCCTTTGGAGTCGGAGCGCTCGTATCTGTGGAGTGCTCGTATCTTTGGAGTTCGAGTGTACTACTTTTCTTCATCCGCAGCCGAAAGTACGTAGTGCCGCCGCGCCGCTGCGCTCGGTCAGCTGAGCGCATGCATGGGATTCGGTCGCTCGCCCGATTTTTGCAAAACCGGGGCGGAGCTGAGGTTTTGCTGGTCGGGGTGGGCATCAAAAACACATTTTTTATTTTTACCTGATACTTCTTCCTCGTTCGCAGAATCTTCAGACGAGGAGTCGACCATTTTTGAGGATTTGTGCCGACTTTTTATGCACAAAAATCGCAATATCATTAAACCATCAGTGTTGAGGTTGAACACACCGACGCTCACTTTTTTCCAGTCACCTGTCAAGATAAATTTTTTTCGGAGGCTAAGTACACAATAACACAATACTGAGTGAGCGTTGCTACGTCAGCGAGCCACACAAATCTCTCAGTCAATCAGAGATCGCGTTAGCTCTATCAGGCCGCAAAAGCCACTGTTCCCGGACAGAAATGCAGCCAGAAAAACGTACTTTCGGCTAGGGGACGAAGAAAAAAATATTTCTTTGTTACAAAGAGTTCATACATTTATACCAATGAAGCGCATTTATTTAAATGAAAAAGATATTGTGTTTAAATAAATATTTATTTCTTCAATTAAAGGAAATATTTCATTTGCTTATTAGAATTAAATTATTCATATAGCAAATAAACAGTTATTGCAATTGAAGAAATATTTCTTTCGCATTTATGGTGAGAGTTAAATGCGGCTTTCCACCTTAGAATTTCCATGTTGCGATAGCATCGTGGTCATCTCTGTGGACTAAACTCGCCGGACCCAAGTTCAATTCCTGCTGGATGTGTATTTTTCATCGAATTTTTCTGTTTCAGTTTCATCAACATTTTAAATTATGTGAATTGTTTAAATTAAATATGTATAATAATAACAATGTTCTTATAATTAAGGCTGAAAGAATCCATTTGTTAATTTAGGAAAATATGTACTACATTTAAAGTACAAACTTACTTTATTGCACTCGCGCATGGTTTAGGCCAAAGAAATATTTGTTTGTCTACAGTTAATATTTCTTTGATTCAAAGAAAGATGTTCTTCTGACCAATAGGTCCTTTTTGAATCAAACGGTGTTAACTTAATCCTATTAACATTTGTCTAGCTAAAAGAAATTATTTTTTTAATTCAAAGTGCATATATTCATTTGCCTCAAATAAATATTTCTTTGAAAATAATCAGGAATTTCACTTACTTCAGCCAAGTAAAATTCATTTGGTACTTTTTTTCAGTGTTTAACTGGTCACAGAATTAATGTTGGTCAAACTCCTACCCCTTTCCAACGTCTCATGGGGAGCGGGAAGTCACCTCTGTGACTGATCACAGAAATAATTTTGGTCAAACCTGTACCCTTTTCCAGCATCTCGTGGACATGGGAAGGCACCTCTGTGAGTGTTCACAGAAATAATGTTGGTCAAATCCTTATCCCTGCACCTCTCTGATTCGTCTTCTGAGATTAGTCACAAAAATAATTTCAGTTTTACCCCTAACCTTTTCTAATATTTTTTAGTCTGTGACGTCAACTAGCAAGATAGCCGATATTGAGGATCAAACAGTAGCATTAAACGCATGTGAGAAAAATTAATTTTTTAATATTTTTGCCGACAGTCTAGGTTCTATTCTTAAAATATGCTTTTAAAAAAACCGATAAAAAATTGTCGGTACCGGTAATTTTTTGTTTACCGGTACGGACAATTTTTTTTACCGGTACCGGCTTTATATACACAACCTAATATACTCAAACTCGGATGTAACGCCGGTTTTGGGGCTGTCCTTGGACTTGTCCTACCCTAACTGAACCGGATTTAGCTCAACTCCGAAGGTAAACAGTTCCTGTTTTGTCACGCCTTCGTGAACTCCACACACCCCGCGTAGCTCCTGACAAGCCAACCCGCGGCGCGGCGTCAATTTATTTTGTCTTCATATACTTAAAATTCAGTGAATATTTAACATATTAATATTTTGAATTAAAGATGTTTTCCATGTGAGTTAAAACTCTATAAAAACAGGGAAAATGAGATTTTTCACGAAAATAGGGAAATATAACATTTCAAGTAAAACTATTTGCTTTTAAAAAATTCAACTAAAAATGGAATACTAAAATTTTCAATTAAATTCTAAGCCATAAAGATGAATTGTCAACTAAAAATATGAATTTTTAGTGGAATCGTTGAGTTTTCCACAAAAATATGAATTTTCAACCAAGAAGATTAATTTTCTACCAAAAAAAGACGGATTTTTAACAAAATATCTGAATTATCAAGCAAATCGTTGAATTCTCAACCCAAAATGTTCCATTTTTAACAAAATGATTGAATTTTCAAATAAAAAAGATGAACATTCATTTAAAAATTGAATAGTTAAATTTACAGTTGAAATATTAATTTTCGACCAAAAATTATTTTAATTTTAAATTAAAAACAGTAGAATTCGATAAAAACTACGAATTTTTAACTAAAAAAGAATTTTCAGTCAAAAGAGAAAAATATTTGAATTTTTTTTTTTAATTTTTAGGTGAAAAAAATTTACGGTACCGACAATTTTATGTTTTTAGTATTACGTAATTATTTAATTATTCGATGGTGATGAGATATTCAATAATATCTTGTAATATAATTTCTTAAAGCATTCGTAATAATTTTGTACCATTGAGAAATGACTTATCCTTTAATAAAGTTACTTGCGCAAATGAAAAAACAGTTATTTTAAATTTGTAAAAACAGTACTATTCATATATAAATAGTACTATTTTTACAAATTTAGATATTTACTAAGACTGAAAGAAACATTTTTTATTATAAACTAGTGAAACTGTATAAATATTCTGATACTAATGTTCTAATAAAATTTGAAATACTTTTATGGCCCCAAGCTATGAAAAATTAGACCTGGACAAATGTTGAAATACCTTGAAAAAATCTGGAATTGTCGAGAATTTTCTTCCAGGATTTGCGTAGACAACCTGAGTTTGATCACGTTGAAGTTTAAATTAAATGTAAGGACTAATTGAAAGTGAACTGTTTTTCATTAAAACGGGTTAAAATTTGAAAACTCTGAAATTTGGAAATTTTATCATTGGAAAGTTTCAGTTAAAAGCGGGAAATTTAAAACATCCGCAGAGTAGACACCCTAATAATAAGTCATTTAATATTTTTCTTAAATATATTTTTGATAGCACTGCAAATTTGTCAAATATTTTTCTCTTCTTTAAAAAAATTTGAATTAGCTTTTGCGAATCTATTTTTATAAATCGTTTAAATAGTAATGAAAATTTCAAGTTGGGTGATAAAGTTGGAAAGGTTTTCTCTTATTGGATGACCTTGGATGGGGTCCAAACTAATAATGGAAGATGAAGATGGAGTGTGATTCTAACTATATATTTTGTTGGTCTCTTTCTAGGTTGAGCGGCGACCAGAAAGAGACCACAAGAAAGCTGATGTCGATACCGAGTTCCACCTTATCGAAAATCGATCAACTTCTTTTTCGTCCTCCGCGATTGAAACCGATTTCTGGTTCATCAAAGAATGTAAAAGATTTGAGAACTCCTTCCGGTCTAGGATCTAGATTGAAACTTTTTATGAACGTTTCACCAAGAATCAAATCACACCCTGTCGTTAAAGAATTTTCGAATGAAGTTAACAATAATTATACTTCCTCGCCGAAATGTTCTCTATTTTTGCGGTACACCTTGCCTCACTTCGATAAGCATGTGGAGCCATCCATAAATTACGTAACGGATTTGGGGGGAGGGGGTGTTACGATTTGTTACATGGGAGAGGGGATAAATCGATACTTTTACGTAATATTTTTAATAAATCAACTGGATGGGAGATCCATTTATCCAAAATTATAGTATATAACGTTAAAGTTTAGTAATTTTGCAATAAAAGATTGTAATGACGTTATGAAGACTTCATGTCGGTATAATTAAATTATTATTCTAATTTTTTTCATCATTCTGTACAAAAATAATATCCATATGAACAAAGGTTTTACTCAATTTTTGAAATTACTACTACCCGCAACATCATTCAATAATTTTTAAGTTTATCGGGTTAAAGTAAGATATTTGAAAAGCTTTCAAGGGATTTCAGAGGATTTCCAATATTTCCAAGTATTTCAAAGGATTTTTAAGGAATTTCAACCAATTTCACGGGATTTTGTGATATTTTCGAGGATATCAGTAATTTCATATGATTTTAAAGGCTCTCAACAAAGTGTTTTAATTTTAATTAATGTTAATTTTTTAATTTTAAGAAATATCATCGGATATTATGTAACTTCACCGGATTTCAAGGGATTTTAAAGATTTCAGGGTACTCAAAAGATTCCAAAGAATTTTCAAGAGCTTTAAAATATTTCAAGAGATTTCAAAAGATTTCAAAGGATTTGAAATATTTTAGGGTATTTTAAAGGATTCCAAGGAATTTTCAAAAGATTAAAAAAAATATATAGGAATTTCCAAGGATTATAATGATTTTAAGATATTTAAAGAATTTTTATGCGATTTTAAAGAATTTTCTAGAATTTCGGAAGATTTAAAAATATTTTATAAGACCTATGAGGTTTTAAAATTTTTTTAAAAATATTTCAAGGGATTTTCAAGGAATTTTACGGGGTTTAAAAGATTTTCGAGGGTTCCAGTAATTTTAAGGGATTTTCAAGGCTAGCAGTAAGGTATTTTAAAGAATTTCCGAGGATCTCAAGGGTTTTTATAATATTTTTATGCAATTTTCAAGAATGTATTGACAAGAATTGAGGGATTTCAAGGCATTTCAAAGATTTGAAGAGATTTTCAATATTCCAAGGTATTTTCAAAGATTGAAAAATAATTTGAAACATTTGAAAGAATGTTAAAGATTTTAAGATATTTTAAAAGATTACAAGGAATTTTCAAGAGCTTTAAAAAATTGCAATGGATTTCGAAAAATTTCAAAGTATTGGAAATTTTTAAGGATATTTTAAAGGATTCCAAGGAATTTTCAAGAGATTCGAAAAATGTCAGGGAATGTCATCAGATTTAATGTAACTTCACGGGATTTGAAGGGATTTTATCACATTTAAATGAAATTGCAAAGAATTTATTCACAAGAATTGAAGGATTTCAAACGACTTCAAAGATTTGAAGAGATTTTCAAATATTTCAAGGTTTATGCTTTTATTAAATTAAATAATTAAATGATAATTTAAAAAATTAAAATTAAAATAAATAAATAATAATAAATAAATAATTTTATTAAATTAAATATTTCAAATATTTCCAATGATTGGAAAAAATTTAAAAGCTTTCCAGGGAATTAAAGAAAAACCTCTGTCTGTTAGTCTGTCTGTTAGTCTGTAGATGTTTAGTTTTCTAGCACGATAACTTTCAACAGATTTAACGTATTAGATTATGCTTCGGTATACTCTTCAAGTGTCCTGAAATGAAGGTCAAGTTCGTTAGCCAGCCATTTTGAATGAAAATTCAAAAAGTGAACACATTTAAAAAATTTTTTAGAACACTTTTTTAAAATATTTTAAAACTCCATGGACGGATATTAATAGTACTCAAAAAGGCGAACAAAATATTTCAATTACATCTTTTGATATAAGAAAAATTACCGGAGTTATAGCATTTACGAAATTCCAAAAAACAAACGTAAATGAACATTTTAGGCCAAGCAACGCACGATATGAAAAAAAACTCAAGAAAAGAAAAATGTTTTTTTTTAACAGCCTACAATATTGTTATAAGACTTATTTAAAATTTTTTTGAAAAATCGAAAATTCAAATTTTTATCGCACAAAAAATAATGAAAAATCAAAACTGCCATTTTGTGGTCAAACTATACAAGATACGAAAAAAGATGAATGGATAAAAATGATGCACTCAAAAAATATCTACAAATTTGTTATTAATCACTTTTTGATGGGACGCGTAGTTTTTGTTTCATTTGTAAAAAAAACTGATTTAAGAATAAAATTAATTACATTTTTGGGCAAACGACACAAACCACGAAAAAAATTAATAGACAAAAGTTGTTCACTCAGAAAAGAGCTACATTTTTTTATCAATCATTTTTTGATAGGATGCGTAATTTTTTTTTCAGTTGTGAAAAATAACATTAACAATAGAAAAAATGTTGGAAAAAGGATGCAAGGTACGCAAAAAAGATGAATAGACAAAAGTTGTTGAACCAAAAAAGATCTACGAATTTGTTATAAACTTTTGTTATGAAAATAAATTGAAAATAGAATAATAACTTTTTGGAAAAACGATACACGCTACAATAACATTTTATCTAACAACATTTTTGTCCTAAATTACATTTACAAATTTTCTTAGAACCACTTTACGCTAGGATGCATATTTTTGGTTCAAATGGTAAAAAATAACATTGAAGATAAACAAATTAAATTTATGGCGAAACGACACAAGTTGCAATAAAATGCATAATAACAAAATATTGTTTTTTTTATAGGATGCGCACTTTTTTTTAATTATAGAAATAAGACAAGGAAAATACGTCTGTTTTTAATATCAATGCATATTATGAATTGTAATAATATACATTTATTGAAATTATATAAAATGTTCACGGTAGCTGAGGATGAAATTAAATGCAAAATCAGGAACAAATGTTAAAGTAATCATGGTAAATACAATTGTACTTTATTTTGCAATATCTAAATAAGCAATCACAGGCAGGCGTACAGAAATAAATGTAATGTACATGTGATATAATAATGTTAAACATATAATGTAGAAAATTTCGCATTTTGGCCAAAATCGAGTGCGAAGCACGAGGTACGTGATGAGAATGTATTCGTTAAAGCCGAAGGAGCTTTAACAACAGAGAATTCACAATCACCTCATTACAGTTGTCGATGATTTTGCCCTTAATTTTAAAAGGTCTATGCACAAATGTGGAGGAAATACAAAGACTGGGCGCGCAGCGCGAAGCGCGAGATCCAATAGCCGCGCTCCCTCGGCGCTCTCAAACTTGTTTTTTTTTTGTATAGAATGCGCACTTTTTTCAATTATAAAAACAAGATAATGAAACTATGTATGTTTCAATACCAATGCATATCATGAATTTTAATAATACAAATTTACTAAAATGAGAGATTTTTCAGGGTAACTGAGAATGAAAATTAGTTCAAAATAAGGATCATATGTTGAAGTAATCATGAAAAATAAAATGTTTGTAGATTATTTTCTAATATCTGAATGAGCAGTACCAGCCCGAGATATATAAATAAATATAGTATACATTTGATATAATAGTGTTGAACATAATGTAAAAAAGTTCACATTTTGGACAAAATCGAGTGCGAAGCAAGAAATACGTGATGAGTATCTGTTCATTAAAGCCGAAGGAGCTTTAACAAAAAATAAATCACAATCACAAAAAATTACAGTTGCCGATACTTTAACCTTAATTGTAAAAGGACTGTACACAAATGTGGGGGAAACACAAAGACCGAGCGCGCAGCGCGAGATAATTTTTTTATCAAGCGCGAAGCGCGAGAACCAATAGTTGCGCACACCCTAGAACGCTCAAACTTGTTTCTAAAAAATTTATGTTTTTTTTTTTTGGGTAGAAATGCAATTTTTTGGTTAAAAATTCATCTGTTTGATTTAAAATTGAACTATCTTGTTCAAAGTATATTTTTTTGGTTGAAAAATAAATTTTTTACTGAAACTATTTTCTGTTTAGTTGAAAATTTATCTTCTTCAGTTAAAAAATCGACTATCTGATTGAAAATTCCTGCACTTTGTTGAAAATTAATCTTTTTCTGGTAGAATATTAGTCCTGTTGCTTGAAAATTAATATTTCTGATCGAAAATTCATTTCTTTAATTGATCATTATTTCTGTTATTAAAAATCTATTTTTTCTGAAAATTTAACTATTCCATTTTTTATGGAAAATTTTTCTTTTTTTGATAGAAATTTAATCTTCTTGATTTTAAACTCATCTGTTTAATTGAAAAATGTAACTATTTCGTTGGAAATTATGTTATTTGGTTAAAGATTTAATAATTTTTACTGCAAATTTACCTCTTCTATTTTTGGTTGAAAATTCATGTCTTTATTTGAAGTATTAGTTCAAACATTTCTTTTAAAATTGAAATATTTGTTCGAAAATGTATATATTTTGTTAGAAATTACTCTTTATTGATAGAAAATAAGTTCTTCTTCGTTTAAAATTTATCTTGTTGGTTCAAAATTTATTTCTTTAATTGAAAATTAGTTTTTTTTTATTGAAAAATAGCTTTTTTAACTAAAATTCTATTTTAGGTGAAAATTTAACTATTTTGTTTAAAATTCGTCTTTTTTCGGTAGAAAAGTAGTCTCATTAGTTAAAACTTCATCTTTTTGGATAAATATTCTATTCTTTGATTAAAAATGCAACTATTTGACTTAAAATTCAATTTTTTATTTATTGAAAATTTATGGTTTTTAGTAGAAAATTCATTTTTTTTATTGACATTTTATCTTTTTTCGTAGACATTCAATCTTCTTGGTTGAAAATTCAACTATTCAATTTTTCATTAAAAATTCATTTCTTTTGTTAAAAATGTTAGCATTATGTTGAAAATTCATTTTTCTTTTATTGTACATTAATTTTTGTAACTTAAAATAAACCTATTCTATTTTTAGTTGAAAATTTATCTTTAGTTGAATTTTTTTTTCTTAAGTTTTGTCTTTTTTGGTAGAAAACTAAATTTAATCAAAAATATAACTATTTAATTAACAATTTGGTTGAAATATAAAAAAAATTTATTATCTTAGTTGAAAATTGATCTGTTCTATTTTTAGTTGAAAATTTAACGATTTTGTTGCAAATTTGTTTCTTCTGTTGAAAATAAATTTTTGTAATTAAAAATTGACATATCATATTTTTGAAATGTAATATGCTCAAAAAATTCGATTAGTTTGAATATTTTCTCTCCGTCCTAGTTTATACTTCAGATATGTGAAATATGAAACTTTATTTTTCGGAACTGAAGTTTTTGATTGTCTTATTTCCAAAATAATTTTAATCAAAAGTAGTTACTGTTCAAATGATCTATTATAAACTTTTAAAAGCATTCTATTAGTTTCCCGTTTTTCAATGATTAAAAATTAAAATTTCTAAAGTTAAACTTGTGGTTTTGAATTTGATTATTTTGTAATTTGACATTCAAAATTTCATTTATTTTATAAGCATTACATTTTCGATGTTAGTTTTTATCAGTTTGCTGGTGAATTAAAAAAAAAGTCTATACAATACCTACTTTCAAACCTTTGAATTAAAAACGACCAAACTTTAAGCGTTTCAAATGAAAAACTTTCTTTAATCTTCAAGCTTCCATATTCTGAGCATTTAAATTTAAAGCCTTTGAAATTTGAAAACGTTCTGTTACGAAGACTTCAAATACATACTTTTTAAAAATATAAATCTACAGCTTTAAATCCTCAAAATAGAAAAAGAATGACAAAATTTAATATTAAACATTTTTTTTGTTGCAACTTGATATTCATTTTTTTTGCAAGAGTAAAAGAAATAATTCGAAGCTCTTTAGAAATTAAAATTAAAAATTCGAAAAAGTTCACATTTTTCAAATTTCAAATTTTTAAATTTACCTGTCATAAAAGAAATCCACAAAACTTTTTCTCGGCTGAATAATATTCGTAAATGAAACTTGCATTCACATGAAAATATAATTTTAGTTTTCATCTTATTCACAGGGAAGACGAAGAAAAAAGTCATCCAAAGGTGAATCATAAAAAAAGAGAAAAGGACGAAGAAGGAAAAAATAAGCATCAGGATAAAAGAAAATTCCACAATCATTTTTTGGAGAAAGCAGGTCTTGGTTCTTCTAATAAAACTTTAAGTGGTAAATTAAATACTTCTTTCAATACAAATTTTTTTTTAAATTTATTTTTATACTCTATAATTTTTTTACAAATCTTGTAATATTTTCAGAATATCCATGTCTGAGGCATCCTTATGTAGTTCTGGCAATCGTCGGTTTCATTGCTTTGTTCACTTGCTGCTGTACATTATGTATAAGGCGAAAAATTGTTGCTTGTCTTCACATTTGCAGGCCGAAGAAGAGAAAGAAAAAAGCCTCTGGGTATTTTACACATTTATTTAAAAATCTTGCTTTCTATTATCTTATTTGAAAAAATGTTAATTAAATTTTGCAGAAAATATATTTCGATAGATGCCGAAGGTGGTAAGAAGAAAAAGAAAACATCTTTTTCATTAAAATCGGGAAAGAAAAAAAGTAATGATCCTTCGAAAACTTTGATAAATACAGCAACTCAGGATAGTCAAGCTTCAGTTTTAAATGTTGAGGATGAATTGACACCTACTGGCTGCTCACAATGTTGCAAGAAAAAGAAAAAAAGGAAAAAAAGAAAAAAATGAAGAGGATAGATACGAAGATTATTTGTAATCTGTAATTTTTAAGAAACAATACATTTTTATTCCCTAAAGCATATTAGTCGTATTTAATACGTAATTGTATTTTTTTCAAAGAATTATCCTTTAAGAAATATCTATGAAATAAACATGGGTATCATCTTTTTGAGCGTTTTATTTCGAGTTATTTAGAATTTCCATCTATAGAAAATTAAATTTCAAATGTCGGTAATTTTAAGTTCAAGGATGCGAAGCCAAATATAAATTATTTTATATCTTTTCTACATGAAATATATATTCAAGGTAATGATTTTAAGTAATTTTGATTGAATTTGGAGTGTTTTTGAAAAACTTGATAACTTAGAAAAAGAAAAATTGCAAATTTTTGAAATTATAGTAACTTAATAAAAAATTAGAATCGAGATTAAAGACAGCATTCTTTTATTTGAGTGAAAGAATATTTTTATAATCTTATGAGTTTGTAAGTGGAAGAACGGACATTATGACAGGAGTGAATTATTATTTATTGACAAATTCTTATTTTCTCATTATGAATTCAGTTTCGATTTTTTGTACGATAGACGTTAATTTGTCTGAATTAGAATACCTAGCTGCTCACCTCGACCCTGTTGAATGCCATCGACTCATTGCTGCTCTTCATTATACCTCCTACGAATTACCCAAAAGTTTGGCAGGAGCTGGTGAGCTTGAAGTCAATATTCAAAATTTCTTTCTCGGAATAATAATGAAAATGAAAGGAAGAATATTAATTTATTATACTCAGAGAGGAAAATTCGATTTTCGATTAAGAGAAAAATAATGTAAATTGTAACTTTAAGTTAAATTTTAAAGAACAAAAAATAAACCAAGACATTCCCTGCCTTCGACAATTACTTCACTGGAATATGTCAGAAAAAGAAGGAAAGGGAAAAACTCACGAAGAAATCGAGCATAGACTGCGACAATTAAACAGAAATGATCTTGCGGATTGGTTAGGAAAAACAGTTTTTAAGCAACTTGGAAACGATCTGGAAAGAGCTATTCAAAATCCTTTTGGAAAGCTTGGCGAACACGAAACAGAAACCTCGTAAGGGGCCACTTGAAAACTACCGTCACATTGCCGAGGGATGGGGTAAAAAGTTTTGTGACGATTTGTTACCTAAGACGGAGGGGTTAACGCAGAATGTGAAATCACACATTGAAAATATAAATGTGAATAACAATTTTTTGAAATGCTTGAAACAATGAAAATTAGTGATTTTATTTTACAAGGAAAGCATCTAAATGTAGACTTCACACTCTTTCCACTATTCCCCTCTTTACTGATTTTTAAAAGAATTCCTCTTTTTTTCTCTTTTTTCAAGAAACTTCCCCTTTTACTTGTTTTCGCTTTAATGCAAACCTAATTTAAAAGTCTACTGTTATATTTTTGATTCAGAATTCATTTCCTCGAGTTAAAAATTGTACGATTTGGTTGAAGATTGAACAATTTTGTTAAAAATTCATATTTTTTAGTTGAAAATTAATTTTCTCAACTGAAAATTCAATTATTCTATTTTTGGTTAAAAATCGACCGTGCTTGGTCGAATATTAGACTACTTGGTTGAAAGTTGAAATACTTTATTAAACATTCATTTTAATGATTTACGATTTAACTATTTTGTTGAAAATTGTTTCTTTTTTGTTTCAAACTCTATTTTTTCCACTGAAAATTTAAGCCTTCCATTATTGGTTGCAAATTGATCGTTTTTATGTAGTTGCAAATTAAAAAATTTGATTGGAAATTTATGTATTTTGTTGTAAATTCGTCCTTTTTGGTAGAAAATTAATTTTCTTGATTGAAAATGCAACTACTTGGTTGAAAGTTAAACTACTTTGTTAAAAATTAATTTTATAAGTTGGAGATCTAACTCTTGGGTTGAAAATTTAACTACTTTTTTGACAATTCGTTTTTTTCTTGTTGAAAATCAATTTTTGTAACTGCAAATTTAACTATTTTCTTGCAAATTCGTCGTTTTGGATTGGAAATTCTATTCTTTTCATAGAAAATTGAACTATTTGGTTGAAAATTAAGTTCTTGGCTGGAAATTAATATTTTCGGGTTAAAAATTCAACAGTTTTCTAAAGAATTCGTCTTGTTGGGTTGAAAATTTAAAAATTTTGTTGAAATGTTGTTTTCTCTTTTGACTGAAGAATATTTCCTGGTTGAAAATTCGACTCTTTTGTTGAAAATTCGTCTTTTTGGTTTCAAAATTCTTCTCTTTTGTTAGAAATTTTATCTTTTTTTTTAATGCAACTGTTTGGTTGAAAATTATTGTCTTTTCATTGAAGATTTATCATTTTAGAGGAAAATTGAACCATTTTGATGAAAATTTTAAATATTTTGTTGAAAATGCAATTATTTTGTTAAAAATTCGTCTTTTTGAAAAAAATGTGTCCTTTTGGATTGAAAATTCACTGTCTTATAAAAAATTCGTCTTTCTGGCTTGAAAATTCAACTATTTGGTTTAATATTTAACTGTTTTTGTTTGAAGTTTAATCTTTTTTGTTTAAAAATTCGACCATGTTGTTAAAAATCCATCTTCGTAAGTTGAAAATTGAACTATTTGGTTAAAAATTCAAATATTTGATTGCAAGTTAATTTTTTTATGTGGAAAATTTAACTGTGTGGTTTAAAATTTATCTGTTTCATTGAAAATTTATATATTTTATTGATAATTCACCTACTTTGTTAAAGAGTCATCTTTTTTGCTCGAGAATTCAACTGTATTCTAAAAAAAATCCTCTCTTTTGCTTGAAGATTCGTCCATTTGCTTGAAAATGCGACTGTTTGCTGTTGAAGTAAATTCTTTTTTGTTGGAAAATTGGATCGCTTTGTTCCAAAATTTGTGTTTGAAGGTCGAAAATTCAACAATTTGGTTAAAAAATTGTCTCTTTTGATTGAAAGTTTACTGTTTGGTTCTAAACGCAATGGTTTGGTCTAAAATAAATTTATTTTCTCGTTCAAAATTAAACTAATTGGTTGAAAAATCATCTTTTGTAGTTGAAAATTCATCTCTTTTGGTAGAAAAGTAATCTTTTTTGTTTAAAAATTCAAATATTTGTTGGCAAATGCCATATATATTTCGATTTGAAGTCCTAAACGCCTAATATGGAATTCAATATGACATCTGTACATTAATTTTATTTAAAGAATTTGTTTCCATATTTTTGTGAAAAATTACCCTATTTCCCCTGTTTTAAAAGCTTGTATTTTGGGCTATAAAGTCTGTTTAAATGTTATGTTTGTATGTTTTGTGTTTTATGTTAGGCGTTTAGGAAATTAAATTGAAGAGAAAATTTTCAAATAAAGGGGGGGGGGATGTTCGTATTTGTGACGTAACCCTGGGGGATTCAAGCTTTGTGTGACGATCTGTGACGAAGAAAGGGGTGGAGAAATTGTTGAAAATAGCGTAACGTAGTTTTTGAACGGCTTCTAAATGAATACAATTTTTTATATTCGCCTATTTTTTTAATGAGTAAACATTTTATAGAAAAAAATAATTATTTTCAAAGGTATCCTATCACACTGGAGCCTTTGGATGAACCTGATGAGGAGGATCCTTGGGTACCTGTCGATACTTTCATGTTAGCTTTGTTACTGGGAATGCTTGCTACTTTACTTGTTCTGATTGGCTCCATTGTCGTTCATAAAGTACGACATCATATTCACCTGAAAAGGGGCGAAGCTTTCAGAGGAAAAAAAAAATATTTTTTAAGGTTTATGTGCAATATAAAACGCTAACATTCTGTGGAATTGAAGTTCCGAACGTTTTTTTGTGATTAAATGAAGGGTGGTAGTACAGAACTAAATAATCAACAAAATGGGAATTTTTCAGGGGACTGTAAAAACATTATGTAGAATCGAAATCACTATTTAAAGATGAAACAAAAGTCTACTCCCAAGCTGTCACTAATATAAAATTCGAGTAGTTTTAAGTTTTCAAATTTTTAGTTAAAATAAGAAAAAATATGCTCCAGAGATATTAAGTATCTGAACCTGGGTCAAAATAGTTTCAAGTAAAAAAGTTAGCCAATTTCGAGAAAATCGAACGAGAATTTCAAGATGAAACTTTTTTATGGGTTCTCAAAATTGGCTTTAAATATCGATTAAAAATCGAATTTTTATTTTTTTCCAAAAATAAAAATTTGCTCTCGAGATATGGGATGCTGAATGAGAATAAACAATGTTTGACCCAAAAAATAATCCTGTTCTGTGAACATAAAAATTCTAGATTGCATTATCACAGTATGATGGGAATTTTTTGCTAAAAATCCGAAAAAAGACAATATGTATATTTGTTAATTGAATGATAATAATTTCAAGAAATACCAATACTAAAAGATTGAAAGAAACTATTATCAAGTTAAAATTTTAACTAAATTTTAAATTTTACCAGATTGATTTTTTACGCCTTTCTTATAAAATAAATCCACTTTCGATAAAAATGTTTGTTAGTTCTGTAATACCACTTTTCAAATATGGATTTAAAGACTTTGAATTATAGATCTTTAATCTTCGAACTTTGAAATTCTGAGCTTCCAAACTTCAATACATATTAAAGTTAAATTTCAGAAGAGAATTTCAGGGTGTCTAGCGAACCGGGAAATCGCAAAAAACCCGGGTATTTTATTTACAGTATAGCATTTTCCTCTATCGCAAAATCTACTATTTTCTATGTTATCTTCTTTTTATTGTTTAGTCGAGAATTAGAGAGAGGAAATTCTGATTGCTTTGCATATCGTGTGTATAATACCATCAAAGTTTTTCGACGATTGCTTAACTTCTTTTAATGTTAATTAGGGGCCTTCCATAAACCACGTGGTCTCTTGAGCGGG
>JAABKJ010001169.1:0-31443 GCA_011634705.1 Andricus grossulariae | reverse complement strand
AGTGGAATTCATCACTCAGGAATTGCCACTTTTGGAAAACAGATGGCGCCAGGCTGTTTCCACGGCCGCACTCAATAGCATCCACTTACAAACATCATAAGATCTACAGTATATGCTCTTTCAAGCATGGAACAAAACCCTCCTTGAAAGATCATAGGAATCCTTAAATTCCTAAGTCTATAGGGATTCTGAGAGGATTCTAAGAGGGATTTTTAGCAGGGTTCATTTTTGAGCATTTTAACTGTTAAAAATGCATTTCAAGATGAATGCCTGCAATCTTTAAAACACTTAAACTTTGCGCAACGAATTCTAAAGTATCACTTTTTGAGCCGATATTCGATCAAAATGTTACACAATGAAGAAACCGTTGACAAGCTCACACTACTAAATTGAAAATTACCACTACATTTCACATCTTTCTACATCCGATTGTCAATTTTTTTACACTGTGTAATACTTTGATGCAATATTAGATCCAAAAATAATACTTTGGGATACACCCAGTATATTTTTATATTTAAAAATTTATCATTTGGACTGAAAATTTTTGCAGCGTATAATTATAGCAAATTATTATAAAATGTTCAAAGTTGAATCGAATGAAAAACGTTCTAAGGCCTTTTAAACTTACTGTAGCTCAATTTCGAAAACTTGGAAAATCTATTTCGACACCAATCAATTAAATGTCAAAAGAAAATTAAATATCACCTACTAAATACACTGACAGCTCGAATTCCAATGAACCTTATAAAATTATTTCACACCATTCACAGTTCACGTATCACTAGAAAAAACAAATACTTTTCAAAAAGAGGACGTTAAAATACATACTTAGGTCAAAGTATTCGCGTAGTGGTCTCGTCAACTATAGAAATTGAATGGAAATAAAATAACGAAATTAGAAAAATAAATAAAAAGAGAAAATGGCTCAGAAAGCACTTCTGTCTCCAAAGTGTTATAGCGTTTAGTAGTAGACATACGAGTGCAGAGATTTTCTCCTGTGCAGATGAACCCTACAATGGATGAACAGTGAGTCCCCCAAGGCACCTATCGTTCTATTTAACAAATTAGTGCCACGGTGTCACTCTATATATAGGTTTTATTGTGGACCCCTGCATTTACGGTAGCTCGAACAACAAAAAAACGCCCACGCACACACACTTGAAATATCAATTATGAAATAAGAGTGCAAGAATTTTTAATATTTGTATTTAAAACTCAAATCAATTTATTTTTATATATAGAATAAAATCAGTTCGAGAAGCGGGCGGCAAGCGCCCTCAAGTAAGGGTCTCGCAGGCGAAAGTTGTCACTCTCTCCCTCTTGCAATAGGTTTATAAATATATTTTTGAGGAAAATTTCGGATCCCGCATGCTGATCTTCAGCGCCCTCCGTCTTACACACACTCTCTCACCCCGCATAAATGTTCCTCGAATCCTACCCCAAATACCCCCCCCCCAAACACACACAAACATCCCTAAATGTATAATTATGGGTCATCGCCCGAATCGCACCACCTGATCTGGTAAGTATACCCCCACCATTGCGCTAATCGAGTTACTCCTCACTTGCTTTTACAGAGCACATCTAACGTCGCATTAGAGGCCGAACATGCCTCAGATCTTGAAATTATTATCCACTGTACTTATACTCCATTTGTATTCAATACTCATTTATAGACTGCCTATATATTACTCTAATTTGGAAGGCTTAGAATTTTAATTTATTCCGTTTAGAAGACTTTTAAACTGTACGTTGAAAACTTCGCAAATTTTACCACTTTTAACGTTTCAAAAGTGAGATTTTACTGCAATTTTTAATATATCTATTATGGTTCTTTTTTCACTAAAACAATGTTTAAATATTTCAAAGGTTTCCCCCTCTTTCAATTCTTATTATTCTGAATTATTTTTGAGACATTTAGGGGAATTTTCGATTCATTTTGATGGTTTTGAAGGGAAGTTCAACAACCAAAAAAAATTTGATTTTTACTAAAAATTCCTGAAATTTTAAGTTTTTTTTTCTTGAGAGATCGCAGGGATTAATTATAATCATTTTTCACTGAATTTTATAATAATATTTTAACGCTTTTTCAAAGAATTTGATCACAATAAATCAAGAATTGCACAGTATTCCACAGATTTTTCCATTATCGAGAGTATATCCAAAATATTCTTCCAACACTAGAAACTGCCAATACTTAAAGTCGAAAGGCGAAGAAATTTGAAACGAACTCGCAGCATATGGAAATCCTTTGCCCCTTAAAAAAATTAGTCTCGCGTGCGTGTTTGGACGTGTCGGTCAGCATTTGAACTGTGAAAGAAACCAAAAATAAAATTCTAAAATTTGACTAGTTTTCATTTAAACTGTGTTTCTATATACAGATATTTTTTTAAAAGATTGCTAATCTCGTCTATCAGGAGCAATTTGGAGATCGGAAACAAAAGACAAAAATCCTGAAGCCTTTGTTACAGATGAGTTTTTTATACCAATTTATATAAATTAATTTTCTGTTCAGATATAACTTTTTAATGCTAAAAGCTTCAAGTAATACTGCAATTTTCTTTTTTTTTTATAAAAATGTTTTGACTTCCGCCCCTCATGTGATGACTGAGTGGGTGGAGGGGGGGGGGGTAATATATGTTTCTTTTTTTCACTAAAACAATTTTCAAATATTTCAAAGGGTTTTCCCTCTTTCAATTCTTATGATTCTGAATTATTTTTTATCCATTCATGGGAATTTTCGATCAAGTTTGATGGTTTTGAAGGGAATTTCAAAAAACAAACAGATACAAATTTTATTTTTACTCAAAATTCCTGACATAAGAGCGCTTATTAATAAGCGCTCTTACATAAGAGCGCGGATGCCTCACGCCAACTAGCCACGACGCTACTGGGCGTGCTGTAGTGACTTAGTGGTTCTAATTGATCAAAATTATTTTCTGTTAACGTGTAACGAATATTTCATTGTATTCTTACTTTTGTGTAGCTAGAGAACGATTTAGATATTTTCTTAATTAAATGATCAAAATTGTTACATTGTAGGAAAACGATAGTTAATAATAAAATTATAAACGATTTCAGTGGATAGTTCTGCTCATCTGTTACATGTCGAGATGGTTTTTGATAAGTCCTCTTGCTTCCCACGTTTTAGTGAGTTTTTTTTTTGTGGTAACATCTTTGCCTCTCACGTTTTGGGGTGCTTTTTGTTGTGAGTCCCCTTACCTTTCACAGTGTTACATAAAAAATGATTTTTCATTTAATTTAACGTTCACTCTGCTCTTCTCTTCACGATCTATAATTTGAGATCAAATCTATTTGTTTTCTGGCCTCGAGATATTTAAATTGTTCTGAAAGTATCAAAAAGTCGGAATAAAATCGAATTTTTGTTAGGCGTAAGCAGAAACATAATTTTCATAAATTATTAGAACCACTGAGTCACTACTGCACGCCTAGTAGCGCCGTGGCTAGTTGGTGCCGAGCACTCGCGCTCTCATGACCTTCTCTAACTCAACTAATACTTTCCATCCCATTTTCGTTTTGGGATGCTTTTCAAGAGAAAAATCAAACTTTGTTTATAGCCTAATTGAAAAAATAGCAAAAATTCCGCATTGGGTGAAAATCGCAATAATGTTTTTAAAAATGAAAAATCAAGGTGAAATAATTTTTTTATTATTTTATAATTATTTTTATTGTAAACTTTGTTAAAACAAATTTGTAAAACCCTCATAAAATAGTAAAATTGGATAACTGCATCAGGAGTTATTTACAATTGAAAGTTAGCAGTCGGGGTGAATCGTCGAAAATTCGGGCCCCTGTATCTTGACAACCCGTTGTACTAGATGCGCCCCCTTCACAAAATTTAAAGAGGTCCATTAACACTACAATCTGACGGAGTTTGAATAAGATAGGCGACAACAAAATTTTAGGTGGGGACACTTTGCAAATTTTACCCCATATTTCTATACCAACTAAAAGATTTCCTTATTAAAAGAAAATAGAATTACACAATACAACTGGCAAGGTTTTACTTAGACTAAAAACTCTTATGAATTTTTCAAAAAAGGCCAAAGGTCAGCAAAGTTACCGATTAGTGAAACTTCTCCTCGCTTTCAGAAAGTACTACATCATTTTTGATCGCATGATTTATTTTTATGTTTTAAAAGTTTTTTGCGTAGTTTTTCCATCAAAGAACGCAACAGGCAAGATTTCGAATTAACAATAACCTCTTATCTATTTTTTTTAATTTGATAAATGTCACAAAAGTTACAAATTATCTTTCATGATTAAAAAAAATCACTACTTCCGGTGTCATGACAGGAATTTATGTTTCAAAAATTTTGAGAGTATTTTTCCATCATGAAGCATCATGGTTACACTTTGACGAAAAACTGTGATATATTTTCTAAAAAAATTTTTAAACTTTTCGTTATGGATTCGAATGGTAGGTATTGAACTTTGCTTGCTATGTTTGAAGCAGTGAGATTTCGCTGGTGAAGTAGATACAAAAATTTGACTGAGATTTAAAAAAAAACACTTATGGGCAGAGGAATTTTTAAAAAAGAAACTTTGCTAGGTTTCGCCAATGTTGATATTTTTTGTTACTTTTGTTACAAGTTATGCAACAGAAACTCTCAGAGAAATCGAAAAGAGGAACTTTGATAGTAAAGGTGTTATGTTATTTCAGGTTGACTAACAAATTTTTAAGAAAGCCAGTTTACTGGGTTTCGCAAATGTTCCGTTTTTTGTTAGTTTTAAAAACAAGTTAGCTAACAGAAACTCTGAGAGGAATCAATAAGACGGTCTTTTGCTGTTAGAAATGTTGTTTCGTTATTTACAACTTGGTAACAAATTTTGCAGAATGAAAGTTGCCTAGGTTTCGCAAACGTTCTTTTTGATGTTAGTTTTGTTACGAGTTAGGAAACAGAAATTTTGATAAGAATCGGATAACGTGACTTTCGTTGTTAGAAAATGTTTTTTTTTTACTTTTGTAACCAATTTTCAAGAAAGAAAGTTTGCTAGGTTTCACAAAGGTTACGATTTTTTGAAACCTTTGTTAGAAGCTATATAACAAAAATTCTGGGAGAAATCGAAAATTAGGACTTTTCTTGTTAGAAAATTTGTTTTGTTATTTAAATCTTAGTACCAAATTTTCGAAAAAGAATCTTTTCTAGGTTTTACAAAGATTAAGATTTTTTGTTAGTTATGTTATAATTTTGGTATTTAAATCTTATTAACAAATTGCCAACAGATTTATTTTTCTGGGTTTCGCGTGTGTTGAGTTTTTGTTTTAGTTTTGTTACAAGTGATATAACAGAAATTCTGAGAGTAATGGAAAAGGGTGACTTTTGTTGTTAGAAAATGTATTGTGTTATTTAAATCTTGGTAACCTCACTAGAGCTTCATACGCGCGCGCAGGGTGCGTCTAATGCTTTCGGATGCAATTATTTTTCTTCAAAACGAAGTTCAATAAAATACCATGACATTAAAACCTTAAAATTAAAAAGGTTATTACAGTCCTGGAAGAAATTAAAAAAAAGGAAAAAATACTAAACAATTAATAGAAAAGTTTTTATCATTATAAAATTTGTATTGCTTTTCTTCATTCTTATCACATAGGAGGAAGTGAGGTACGGTCTTAGTGCGGGGCACGGCAACTCTTGCAAATAATACTCAAGTTTGTTCATTTGCATGTTCAATTTTTTACGTAAAATAGCTTTCATCAGTACACAATAAAGTTATTTTATGGGAAAAACTAATATGAAACTTAAGAAACACGAGCATTAATTCCAAGAATCACCGTGCCCCGCACTGGCACCATACCCCACTTTCCCCTACATAGTGCATATATTTTCTTATAAAAATAAAATTGTTCAAAATATTGAAATGGTATTGATTTCAATATTATAATTGAGATAGAAAAGTTGCACTTATTATTAAAAGGGTTTTAGCTTCATTTCTTCATTTCAGAAACGACAACTGCATAAAGCTTTAGCCACATGTTTCAGAAAATTCTGTTACAATTTAGGAATTTTCAGACGCATTAACTTAAAATTTCAAGAAATTAAACAATTTTTTCGGTTTATTAATTTAAAAATAAAATATGTATTCTATATTTGTTCAGAAAAAACGAATTATTATTATGACAATATAAGTGGAGGCAATATAAATGGATTTGTATGTATCCATGTTATAATGATTCTAATAGAAAAACCGAGTAAGTGACACATTTGCCACAGACACAATTTTTCGACATACAAACGTGCAGGGAAAAAACGTCCATGACAAATTTCACTTACTAGTTTTCTCTGTTAAACAGCATCATTGTATCGAATGTATGACCATGAACGAAGCCCATCTTTTATGATAAGTTATCCTTTTTTGCAGATTAGATACACAGGGATGTGATTATATGAATACTAGATTTTCGTTTTTTACGGATTCAGCCGCACACTGCACACAACACGACGAGCACACGGCCAGCCGAAATATTTCACAACGATGCGCGTCTTAATAGGTGGACTCTTTGCGTCGGTGAACCACGAGGTCACCGACTTTACGAAAATTTTCACAAAAAGTAATTTGAAAACTAATATACTATCTATTAATATTAAAATTATTATAAAAAACATTTTTGCACCTATTTTTCATCAAATACACCCACACAGCAAAAACCACGCCAAGCAGATAGCTTTGCCCTTTTTTCTAAGACATTCTGTGATGAAAGTGATCAATTTCGAGAAAACATTTATTAAAGAAATAAAAAAGTTCAAAAACAGAATAGAAAGCTGTTTCTCTTCGGCTACTTTAACTTTCGTGAAGAAAATTGTATTTAAATGTTCATATTTAACAAGTTAATGCTCATTTTTGAATGAACATAATTTAACGTGCTATGTCTTTAGTGATTTTAAATAAAATTTTCTATAAATTTATATATCGATAATGCAAAACTTTATTTAAAAGTCAGCATCTGCTAGTTTGAAATAAAATAATAACTTTTTGCGCTATAAACAATAATTTACAAAGTCTCATTTTAAGTTTCTAATAATTGCAGAGATTTGTATTAAAACCGAATAATTTTCATACAAATTAAATAATAAAATGGCTATATTTTAATATTGCTATTATCTATTCTCTACGACAAAGGCGTAAACTTGTCAATCTTGCAAGGGGTTGTCCCTCATTGCTGGAGATGCACCATATCCTTGCCAGGACAGATGCGTCTACGCTCTTGGCGTCGAAAAAAATTTGGGATGATTTATGGATAGCCCAAAAATGACCTCGCCTCGGACCGCGCTGACTTTACAGTGATCGACGCTGAGTTGAGAAGAGTTGAGAAGAGTTGCGAAGAGTTTAGAAGAGTTTAGAAGAATTTAGAAGAGTTGAGAAGAGTTGCGAAGAATTTACGTGATTCTCCCTGAGTTGGCGCGATTTCCTAAGATTTGGAAAAATTTCTCATGATCTGGCCGGATCATAAGAAATTTCACATGACCTGTTTTGAGTGAGGAATGACTTTTCACTCATTTTCACTCAGTGATTAACCCCTCGGGGGGATTTCAACGTAGTGTTCTCCTGTCGCTAACCCCACCTCCCCGCTTGCTTCGATAACACTGCTTTGGAATCTCGCTCACACACAGATGACTGTTTATACGGCGCTCCTGATTGGTCCAGCTTGAATATTTTATAACTAAAAAACTAAAAGTTCAACTGATGTTTGGAAAAGGAATTTTCTATTAATTTTTTTTTATCTTCATACGGCTATATAAGTCCGGACACTTCAGTCTGGGACTAATTAATTCGCGATTACAAGTTGAAGCATTCTTTTATCCTTGGCGAGTAATCTCAGTTGCCAGAAAGGGTATCGAACACCGACCAAATGCGGAACTAATGCTCTCAATGGGCCTGCGCGGCTACAGGGGCATTAGTAGCGGGAAATTTAAATTAGTACCGGGATAACTTTTGAAAGACTAATCAGATTAGGTTGCAATTTTACACCCAGTTTAAGGGACCAAAAAGAAATATCGAGTTCGTTAACCAGCATTTTTAGACCAACGGTTCAGGTTTTAACCATAAAAAAAGTAATAAAAAATAAAAAAATTCCATTTTGCGGTCAAACTATGCAAGATACGAAAAAAGATCAATCAACAAAAAATATGCAACAAAATAAAAGATATGTAAATTTGTTACAAATCACGTTTTGTTAGTATGCGTAGTTATTGTTTTAATCGTAAAAAATAACATTAAAAAAGTCAATTTTTGGAAAAACGACACAAGCTACGAAAAAAATGAATAGACAAAAGTTGTTCACCCAAAAAAGGGCTACACATTTTTTCTAAATTATTTTTTGATAGGATGCGCAGTTTGTCTTGTAACTGTAAAAAAATGACATTACAAATAAAAAAATTAAATTTGTGGAAAAACCACACAAGTCACAAAAAAAATTACAAAACAAACGTTTTTCACTCTAAAAAGAACAACAAATTTATTATTAATCATTTTTTGATAGGACCCGTAGTTTTTGTTTTAATCGTAAAAAATAACCTTACATATAAAACAATAAAAATCTATGAGAAATGAATGAAGATACTTCTACACTTCTATACATTTTTCAGGGTAGCTGAGAACAAAAATTAATGCAAAATAAAGAACAAATACTAAAGTGATCATGGAAAATAAAATTTTTACTTTATTTTGAAATACCTGAATAAGCAGTCCCAGAGCGCGGTACAAAAATAAATATAAAATACACTTTATATGTAGAAAATTTCGCATTGTGGGAAAAATCGAGTGTGAAGTACGAAATACATGATGAGAATGTGATCGCTAAAGCCGAAGGAGCTTTAATAAAAGAGAATGCACGATCACCAAATTATAGTTGTCGATGCTTTGACCTTTAATTTTAAAAGGTATGTGCACCAACCTGGGGTATAAAGACCGAGCGCACAGCGTAAGGCAAATATATATTATCGAGCGCGAAATCCAAAAGATGTGCGCAAACATTATTTATGTTTTTTTGAATTTTCTGTTTGCATATTTCCGATTGAATTTACTAGTTTAAAAATAAAATGTTTGAAACATGAAAATGAAACGTGAAACAATCAATTTGAAACATGCAAAGATGCAACTGAATTAATACAATCCTTGGATTATTTACGTATTGCTATAATTGACCATGACTTTTAGGGGGTCAATTAAATATTCTTTGATCATTGCGTAAATATTTTTGAACAAAGGTATGTGCTGATGGTTTCCAATTTTTTAACTTCAATTAGATTTGGAAGCTATAAATGATATCTTTATACTGTATGGGATACTAATTTAAATTTCCAGCTACTAATGCCCCTTAAGCCGCAAAGGCCCATTGAGAGCATTAGTTCCGCATTTGGTCGGTGTGCAGCGCTGGCAATTGCCCAGTGATCCCAACTTTGACATGTAGACAAACTGCGCTTGCGCTGAGATGCTTAAGACGAACAGTACGCGACAACCCGTGCCGTGTTCCTCTTACCCATGCTCTTTAGGAATTATTCAGAAACTTTAATTATTCTTTACTATTGTTTCAAAATCCCAATTTTTCAAAAACAAAATTGAAAAAGTACCAGGGAAATTTCTACCACTTTTTAATTTATATTAAAAATTTAAAAATCACTTGGACCAAGTCCTAAGAAAAGACTGAAGTGTGCTATATGGGCTTTTTGACAAACGGCTTCAATTTAAGAAATTTTTGATATCTTTTAGAATGACTTGGCAAACTTTGACTTTACAAACTATGTTGACCGTACTGATAACTTTTTCGTGGCGGAATTTTTTGCATCATAGATGTTTTTCTTGAGATTTCATTTCTTTTTTATACAAATTTTTATTAAATAAAATACTCGTTTCAAAGTAATAAGAATATTTCATACTTACCACAATACAATGCACACAATTTTAATTATATTGATATTACAATTGAAAATATAACTTAAAACTTTTTTCAAAATTTCCATTTTCCTAAATATTCATTTAACGGAGTTCTGTTGAGAATCTTGTACAAATCGGTGGAATAGTGTCAGCTACAGGTCGACTAAATTACTAAAAATATTACAGTTTTCGTGTTTTCTGAAATATTTTCAAAAATATACACAAAAAGGATTAAGTTCATCCAGATAGTTGGAGAAAATATATTCGCACTTTTTATTTGTTGGCGATTCACCAGCGTGAATCTTAATATTTTCTAGGAGAATGAATAATCATCGAACACTAAAATATTACCAATATTACTGAAAATATTAACCGATTTTCATTAATCTTTTTTTCACTTTTTTATAATTATATAAATTAATTACTTCAACTAATTCCAATTGAATTAGGCCATGCTTTCATAATTTCAGTTTTTGTAACCGGCTTTAATCTCATAACAATAAAAGATTCATCAGGTTCAGATAAACGAATGTAGCATTGTACTCGCAGCGGGGTATCTGCCTCGTCTGCTTCGGCACGTGTCCAGGACCACGTAGTGAAAGCACAGAGGCAGCTAACACTGAGCCTCACTGCTATATTGAATTATTAAACAAAATAGGAACAATTTTACAAAAAAAAGCCTGGCTCTGTCTGGTAAAAGAGAATATTATGTAAATGACGTATGCAAAAGGTTATACAAAAATATTCAAGCGTTCGGCCTGAACCTTAAACCCCATAAACCCATTCTGATAAAGAGCCTTGACGCAGCAGTGATACGTATAAGTACATCAGCCGTTTCAAAGTTCTTCTCGTGTATTTAAAAAATTGGAATGGAAAACTGCTGTTTTTCGGGAAAAATGCGTATTATAAGCATGAAAGTATGTCCGTATGTTTAGACTCGACCGTGTTATAAACGTACATACACGTATGGACTGTCCGGACGTTTAGACCCGGCCTTTTTTAATTGAAATTTTTTATTTTCGGAAAAAATGATGCCATATTTGTAATTTTTCCCTTTTTAAATTTTTTCCATTTTTTGCAAATTTTTCAGAGCACTTTGGACCAGTTTTCAACTCCACAATACTATAAAAAAGAAAAATATCTCAATTAGTTAAAAATATACATTTCAAAAAACTTTGTGTACCACTTGGACTAGTTTTCAAACATTTGTTTTCGGGCAATAGTAAAGTTTTTTACCTTTAGACGGCCAGAAAGCCGATATATCGGCACTGGAGAAACATCAGTATTTTTCTGTAAGAAACAAGACTCCGAGGTTTTCGGGGTCTCTGAAAACGAATCTGGAGTCAGATTTGAAAAATTGCACGTCAGGGGGCCCCCAAATACCCCAATTTTACGATATTCCCGAAACTCGGTGAAAACATAACCCTGGGGGTTTTTGAGGTCGCGGTGACGAATGTGGGGTCAAAATCAGCGACCTCAAAAACCCCGAGGTCACGTTTTCACCGACTTTCAGGAATATAAAAAAATTGGGGCATTTAGGGAAAATTTGGGGTCCCCTGACGTGCATTTTTCAAATCTGACCCCAGATTCGTGATCAGCGACCCAAAAACCCCCGGGGTCATGTTTTCACCGAGTTTCGGGAATATCAAAAAATTGTATAATCCAAAATTTATTCTTTACTTTATACGGCCGGGAAGCCGGTATATCGGCTCGGCCTGTGATAGGAACTTTGTATACAGTTGATACATGGTACAAGACACAAATTTGGGTACTTTTAATGGGCGGTTTAATATTTCAAATCCCGGGCGTCTAAAGGTTAACTATTTCAATTTTAAAAGTTTAACTTGGTAATAGTCTAATCAGGTATAAAAGTTTTAATTTTGAATCATTTTATTTGAAACTTTTTAAAGAGAAAACTGTTTAATTTTAAATGATTTTAGTTTTAAATTGTCCAAGGATGCTAAACTATATTTAAACATTTTTAAATTTGAAAATGACAGATTATAAATTCAGATACAAAAATTAAATTTTTTATTATGAAGCCTTCTAAATTAAACAAAAATGAAATCATTTATTTGAAACAAAAAAACAGTCTGCTCACTATGTTAATATATTTACTCTCAATTCTTTCACGTAATATCGATTTATTTTAAGTCATAGACTAGGCACCGATGAATATTACACTTGTTAAAAAAAAATTTGGTCAAGAAATATTTATAATACATTTGTAGAAAAATGTTTAAACAGTTAAACTCATATTAAATTGCTGTCCTACGTTCAATACATTTTTTTAAAACGAACTTAATTCGTATGAAATTGTTTAGTCTCTTTTTTGTGTGGAAGTTTTTACATTGTTTTACCATTTCGGAATTATAAAACATTTCTGTACAACATATATAGATAACCTTAGGCGACCGATGCTGTATATATGATAAAAAACTGATGCGGCTTAGCGGTCAGAAATTTTTATTAGAAAAGAATTTAGAGATGGCTTGAACATTTAAGTATTTCGGAGAATTACATTCTGAGGTTTCGAGAGATTTGAGAAGTTTAAATCTATGCCTTGAATTTGTAATAAATTAAAGTTTTGTTTAAATTGTTCTTCCGAAATCCATTTTTTTTAAATAAGGTTTTGTATGAAATAAAGCAAGGACTAACGCGGCGACGCGTGGTCTTGCAATTTCTGACCGCTAAGCCGCATAAGTTTTTTATCAGTTCTGTACAAAGTATTATAAATATATTTAATGCGTACAATCCCAACTCTAAGCCTGAATTGATCGTTACTTTTCTTCCATCGACATAATTCTACAAAAGCTTATATTTAAATTGGGGGGAGGGGGTTATTAAATTTAAAAAATGAAGAATGGTCGGTTGCACTGTGACAGTAGGTGGCATTCTCTAATATAGTTTAAGGTTAATTTAGGCAAAAAAGTATCTGCTTAAGAATGCCAACGACTGAGTCCAATTGCTCTATGCTAAAAATCTTATTTCATTTGTTCAATTTCCTAAAGGAAAATAAAATACACCAAACAGCAGAAAATCAATTGGGTCTGAATGAAGCTACATGTTGTTTAAACTGAATTTATAGTTTTCTCGAACTGTATTATCGCGTGCGTTGGAAGGTCAATTTACCAGCATTCCTGTCCAAATAAATTGCATTGTCAAAATAGTAACAAAAAGTAACAAGGATTCTCCCAGCACTTGTCAGAATAAAAAGAAAAAGTATATTTTCTGTTTCTTCACCCAGGGACCATTCGGAGCGCTCGTAATTGGTAACTTCAAAATATCTTGCGCTCATTTCATGGGTAAGAAACATCTCGGCCGTTAAGGATTGGTATACATAATTGCAATCTTCCCCACGGCAATTTTAACGAATGCGAGTAATGCAAGGAAGAAGCGAGAAGCACCGGAAGTGTCGGAATGTTCGTTCATAATTTTATGTTGGATCTTCCACTTCTGTTCATTAAATAAGTTGCGATAAAGGAGAAAAACAAAACCCTTAAAAAAGATCGTCGTTATGCATACAAAATTGTCTGCTTCTGTCTCAAAGAACATTCCGAGTTAATCGGATTCTAGAAATCTATGTTTTCTTAAGTAAATACGAGGTAGAGAAATGTATAGTCGTATAGGACATTTTATTTCCGCATTCAAAATTATTTATAGACAGGCGCAATAAAGCCGGTGTAGGCTCGAGAAACAATAAGCAGTAACTCATTTCTTTAATGACTTACAGTAATGAGAAACTGTCGGGCTGCTTTACAATCCCTTCTACTTCGAAATATTATAGTCCTCAATTGTAGTACCAACAATTTATTATTATATTAATTGTATTTCAACGTGGAAACTCTCTATTCGATATTGATCAAAATTACCATCAATTAATTAGCAATGACAAAATAATACAAAATAATTATAATCTAAAACAGTGCAGATTTTTTTGGGACAGGAATTTTTAATAAGTAAACAAAATTCAAGAAATACAAAACAAAATTAAAAAAACGAAGGGTGAAAGTAGGTCAGGCAGCGAAGAAGCAAAAAAGCCGGATAAAGGAAATAATTATTAACAAGCTGAAAATTGATCTAAACCCTTCCTGATAGCCTGTTAATGAACCTGTAAACGTATGATATCGATTGAACAATGGGCAAACGATTTATATTCAAAAATGGCGGCGATTATCAGTTTCTTGAGTTTATATCTGAAGCGGCTCACTTTAGCACAATTAAGGTTTTATAGAAAAACTTGCAGAATTCTTTCCTCGATAAAAAAGTTTATTCGCTTTTTTACATGAAAACAATAGTTTGCTTAGAAAATAGGAAAAACTATTCATGTTTTGTGGTTTACGATTATACACGTGTTACCTACAGTTATCCAAAAAGGAGTCCAAAATGTAGATTTAATCAAGATTAAGGACTATCTCTCTCACGCAGTATATGCGAAATTGCAATACGTATATTGTTTTATTAAATATTGCTAAAAAATCACCCTATATTTCACATTACTTCTGTCATAGTAAGCGTTTTAGATTTTCGTTCATACTTCGTAAAAAATTTCTTTCATATTTGTGCAATGCACCTGCAAGTTTTTAACAAAATCAGAAGATATGTTAGTATTTTAAAAACTTCTTTTATGTTACGGGGTGAAAAATACTTTGAAATACGAAAATTCGGAAGGCGGCCGTAGGTACTAAGTATGTTTTTACGGCGAGAGGCAAAAAAGTAACCCCTTGTAAAGTGATCGCCTCTCCGCAGCCGGGGAAGGGATCGAAAACCTTCTCCACGGTATAGTGAAGTACAGCAGTGCACTGTCAACTATACCTTTCTATATCTACGGTTTTGTTTTATTTCGAAATAATTTATTGATAAACGAAATGTACATTTTTATTTTGTATATTTTGTTAACTATTCTGTCTGAGGGATTTGTTTTGTGGTCAAAAAATACAAAATGGAACAGTTAATTATATACATACACACTATGAAAGCATAAACAATATGGATTACATACATCATATTTGTAAATAAATTCAATTAGGTAATTTAATTTTTGCACATATTTACGAAAAGCAAAATAGTACAGGAAAAATAAAAGGAATTGTAAATATTGAAATATATACGGTAGACTTTTAAACACTAATATGGTGAACGGAATGAAATAAAAATACAATTTTCTTAAACACTATGATTTTGGTTGATGTCGTATATTTAGGTAATTTTTAGGGTTTCGTAGCCCCGGGCTGAAACCCTTATGGTTTCGGTCGGGTGTCCGTCCGTCTGTCTTACTATTTTCCAAGGTGGGGAAGTGAGGGGAGGGGAGTGTATATGGGGGAGGGTTGACATGGGAAGGTTTCAACGACCTAATTAAGTTTTTTTTAAGGAAAATAATTTCAAACAATAATTTAAACTTTTTTTTGAACAAACATTTTTTTCAACAAAATTTTGTTTCATCAAATTTCTGCTTTTTGGAAAAAAATGTTTTCCTTCATACATTTTTTTTTTCAAAATTAAAAAAAAAACAGTTAACATTCTATTGAGACTTAAAATAACGTATTAATAGGCTACGAAACCGTTTTTTTTTTATTTCAAAAGAAAGCTTTGGTCTTTCCCTTTAAGAACTTTGTAGGTACAAAGTAACATTTTTATTTTTTATTAATGACAATAAACGATGAGTGGTTTTTGAAAATATACCATCTGCTTTAGCGATTTTCAGCTCTTTGAAGGGCGACAAGAATTTTTTTTAGTAGTTTCGATAGGGTTTTTCACACCCTTTCCACTGATCATAAGCATTTTTCAAAAATATTTCACCTTCGACAATGAAAGTCATAAATAAATTTGACTTTCTTCATAGAAAGACTTTTTTTGAAGTTGTTTGTTGAGCTAGAAAGAAAGCTTGTGTTTTCTCTTTCAATAACCTTCAGATTAAAAAGTAAAATTCCATTTTTCATTGGTGAAAATAAGTTTAGAACATCGGCGAGCGTGCGCAAGCGTCATTATTTATACCGGAGCACTGTAAGCTTATTTTTATCAATAACACTTTTAATTTGACTTCTTAATCTCAACGTACTTGAAGAAAAAAACCGAAGCTTTCTTTCTAGCCTAAACAAATTAAAAAAAAAGGTCCTTCTATGAAACAAGTTGAATATATTTTTTTCTTCAAAAAATGCTTATAATAAATGTAAAAAGCGTAAAAAAGCATATCGAAAACATCATGAAAAAAATGTGTATCGCCATTAGAGAGAAGAGTTACAAATCGCCAAAACAGATGGTATACAGTGCCTTGTCATATTATTAGGCCAAAGGTAAAAAATTACAATTTTCACATTATTTTTGTCATTTATTCCAAGCACCTTCGGATATTCAATTACATTCGGGAACATTCTTCAAAGATAAAGAGAAAATTTTAAAACTGAATAAACAGTATGCCTCGTCGCACTGAAGCTGTATTATCTGCTAAAGGTGTCCATACGAAATACTGATTCTAATTAAAAGTCGTTTTTACATGCTCATCCTATAATGAGAAGGTATTAGATTTGTGTAAAATTTGCCCCCCCCCCCTTTTTTGCCAAATATTCACGTTTTGAGACCCCCTGAACCCAAAAAAACAGGTATTTACAAAACGTCTGTTAATCAGCAGATATTTAGTTTTTTAGCACGATAACTTTCAAAAGAATTAACGTATTAGATTGGGCTTTGGTATACTCTTAAAGTGTCCTAAAATGAAGGTCAAGTTCGTTAGCCAGCCATTTTGGATAAAAATTCAAAAAGTGAGCTTATTTTGAATATTTTTTAGAACAATTTTTTTAAATATTTAACAATTCTATGGGCGGATATTAATAGTACTCAAAAAGACAAAAAACATATTCCTATGACTTTCTTTTATCGAAGAAAAATTACCGGAGTTATAGCATTTACAATATTCCAAAAAACAAACGAAAATGAACATTTTAAGCCAAACAACGCACGATATGAAAAAAAGTCAAGAAAAGAAAAATGTTTCTTTTTGAACTCCCCACAATATTGTTATAAGACCGTTTTTAATTTTCTTGAAAAATTAAAAATTCAAATTTTTATTGCACAATAAAATCATGAAAAATATAAAATTCCATTTTGCGGTCAAAGTATACCAGATACGAAAAAATATGAATAGACAAAAATTGTGCACTCAAAAAGGATCTACAAATTTGTTATTAATCACTTTTTTATGGGACGTGTAGTTTTTTTTTCATTTGTAAGAAACTGATTTAGGAATAAAATAAATTAAATTTTTGGACGAACGACACAAACCAAGAAAAAAATTAATAGACAAAAGTTGTTCACTCAGAAAAGAACTACAAATTTTTTATTAATCATTTTTTGTTAGGATGCGTAATTTTTGTTTCAATCCTGAAAAGTAACATTACCAATAAAAAAAAATTAGAAAAACGACACAAGGTGCGAAAAAAGATGAATAGACAAAAGTTGTTCAACCAAGAAAGATCTCCAACTTTGTTAATAACAATTTTTTTTTTAAATACATTTAAAATACAAAAATTAACTTTTTGGATGAACAATACACGCTAGAATAACATTTTATCTAACAAAATTTTGCGCCTAAATTACATTTAAGAATTTTCTTAGAACCACTTTACGCTAGGATGCATATTTTTAGTTCAAATCGTAAAAAAATAACATTGAACATAAACAAATTAAATTTATGGAAAAACGACACAAGTTGCAATAAAATGCACAATAACAAAATTGTTTTTAGTTTGTTAGCACGATAACTTTAAAAAAATTAACTGATTATATGGCCTTTGGTATGCTCTTTTAGTGTCTCAAATTGACGGTCAAGTTCGTTAGCCAGACATTTTGGATACAAATTAAAAAAGTGAGCACGATATAAAAAAAAGTCTAGAAGAGAAAATCTTTGCTTTTAGTTGTAAACGTTGTAAATAATTCTCCCTGAGCGAAAATTTGAACTTGTGCTTCTAGAGCATTTTATAGGTTAGTCAGAGGTTATGCCCAAAAAACATCAAACTCGTAAGACCTGCAGTGACAACTAGCGCCACCGTGATCGTATAGGCAACTATTTTCGAAATTTAAATACAAATTTTGAAAAATTATTTTTCTTGATGGTTATATCGCATTGAACGCGACTTATTCAACTATTGTTAATTTGTCGTATTTTGCCATTTAACGAATTTCTTCGGAGCAGATTTAAAATAATTGTCTCAGCCCATTTTCAAACACAGACATTTTAGTGCTTCAAAAATGTTAGGCTCAGAAATAGGGTGTGTCGAAAAAGACGAATTCTTTATTTTTTGTTCCACAGAAGTTGCAAATTTGTTTGTGGAATAAAAATATCACCCTAAAATTGGATTCAATATAAATTGTAGGCCCAGCAGCGACAGACAATTAAAAATTACACATTTCTTGTTATCACAAGATAATAAATATATATTTTGGAATCTAAGGATAGAGCAAAGGTAAAAGTATCACCTCTGCATTTTGTACACTGTATTGTAAAATCGGGTGGGGTAACCTCCAGGACAACCTCCGAACTTAGGCAGAGCCAATTTTACCACATCACCCCCACATAAAAACCCAAAAACGCCAATCTCTACCCTAATTCACAAAGACGCTCAAAACTTCTAGTATAAAATCGTCAAACTGGGCCCTTTTCATTAGGTCGCACACATTAGATCTTAAATATTTATGCCAAAAAGAAATCAAACTTGTAAGACCTGAAGTGACAACTAGCGCCACCGTGATAGTATAGGCAACTATTTGCGAACTTTGAATTCAAAATCTTTTCAATTATTTTTCTCCCTGATTATATACAGATTTATGATAATCGTCTTAGCCTTTTTTGAATCACAGATAATTTTTGTGTTTTAACAATTAAAATTTGCGCTACTCGGTATATTAAGGTTTTAGAGTCTCGTTCATGAAAGAAAAAAATATCGAAATTAATATAATGCTAATTTACGTTATGATTAATTATAGTGCAATAAATGATCACAAAAAGTTTATTTTGGAAATAATCTGTTTTTATTGATAAATTATTCCTTATGTGATTATCAATATTAGTAGAAGATATAACGTCGCAATCAAATCATAGAATAAAGAAAGAAAGATTGGCCAGAAGTCCGGACATTTTGTCTTTGCGTAAGTGGCCAAAATCTTGCAAACAGGCTCCCAAAGGAGTGAGAAGTTCAGCAGCCGGACTCTGATGCAACAATTTGATCGGATATCTCTTTGTGTCAGGTGAGATAGATCGGACTCTCTTTTTCTATTTCATACAGTAGACAGAAAGATCTAATCGGAAGTCGTTTAGAAAAGATCGCACCTTTCTCTTTATCTCACCTGACAGAAAGAGAAATCCCATTGAATTCATGCAGTGGATTCCCGCTGTAGATACACTACCGTCAGAAATTTTCAGTACGCCTACCGTGATATGTGCTTTTTGAAAAGTCAAAGGTAGATTCCGCGTCAACTGGTCACGGAATATTTTGTTTCGTAATGGGATCTGATTGTAATTCAGGATATATGATTGCTTGGTGGTGAAAAAAAATCTCACCAAATTTGACTTTTTGGACAAATTTTGTTTCTAATTATCTATATTTTGAGTTATAATTCAACGATTTAACTTTTCACATCTGAATTCACTTGTTTCAAGATACATTCCAAAATAAAAAAATTAATTTTTTTATTATTTTTAAATCTTTTTACAATTAAAAATTAAGAAAATCGTGCATAGATCGTTTACATACGATTTTTTAAAGAAGGTTTTTAATACTTTTTTATTTCATAAACATAAATTCAGAAACACAACTAAATTACCTCACTTTCACAAAAAATTAAACAAACAAACCTCATAAGTGCACTTCATGACATTCAAAAGTAAACAAATGCTACTGCGCAGAAGTGGAGATTCAGAACTTTTTTCACACGAAGTCGTTCGAGTCACGATTGGCCGATCTGTTACGATATTGTAGTACGCGTAAATGCCGCGAAATTTCAAAGTTTAGCAGAACCTTCAACAAGTTATCATATTTTTTTATACCAATTGCTGTAATTTGAAAAGAATAGAATATAAATCTTGGTAATGATATTTTAATTCTGAGATCAACTGTTAAAAATTAAAAGTTGAATGAGTAAAGATATATTGAAGATCTAATGTGTACGACATAATGAAAATGGCCCAGTTTGACGATTTAATCTAGAAGTTTTGAGCGTCTCTGTGAGTTAGGGTAGAGATGGCCGATTTTGGGTTTTTATTTGGGAAAGATATGGTAAAATGGGCTCTGCCTAAGTTCCGAGGTTGTCCTGAAGGTCACCCCATCCGATTTTACAACATAAACAAATTTGCAACCTCCTTGGAACAAAAAATTAAGAATTCGTCTTTTTCGACACGCCCCATTCATGAGCCTAACATTTTTGAAGCACAAAAATTGTCTCTATTTGAAAATGGGCTCAGAAGATTATTTCAAATCTGCTCCGAAGAAATTCGTTGAATGAAAAAATACGACAATTTAACAATACTCGAATAAGTCGCGTTCAATGCGATATAATCAGCATGAAAAATAATTTTAAAAAGTTTGAATTTAAATTTCGAAAATAGTTGCCTATACGATCACGGTGGCGCCAGTTGTGCCGAGCCTGGTTACTTCGCACGATATGAATTTTGGCAATCAGCGTTTAGAACGCCTAGGGACATTTCTCTCTTCGCGTAAATGACTGGACAGTTGGCCAATTTACAAAACGGTCGCGTTGTACGATATCAGAGTCTCCATGTAGAAACCCCTTTAAGATTGGCAATAGGCCCGAAAAGGTAAAGCTTAAAGTCGTCGGCATATTTGCGATAGTGACAATGACGAAGTTCACTACCAAGTTCAGAGGTATAAATATTAAATAAAGTGGGTGCAAGCGTGGATCCCTGAGGGACACCACTCTTAACCTCCCCACAATCAGACCTTTCACCATTGCTAATTTGTACTTTAGTATATGATATAAAAAATTGGTATCATTATGGATTTTAAACCGCTGAATTGAATGATGAAGTCATATCGCTGATATTATAATACTAAAAAATCCGTAAAATAACCTTAAAACAAAATCGTTTAAGCAGTCAATTGTAGGCCAGCATCGTATTTACATGGATTTTGAGACATTCAACTCAGTTTTTAAGTCAGATCAGCATAATAACGAACAAATCTCAGATGTTAACTTCAAAAACATTCTGATAACACTAATATTTTCCTTGGAGAGTCTTCCTTATAATATTTTTCGTAAGAAAATTTATTTCCATTTTTATAAACTATGTGTTCCGCGCCTTTTTGTTTAATGATACATTTACAAATCTATTTATTTGCTGTAATACAATTTACTTGACAATTCAGTGTCAACATCTGCTGCTGCACTAGGTACTGGAGGTAATGACAAATGCCCTGAGAAGGGATGTTTAGAATTATTTACCTACCAACCCTATCAGAAACGAAGCCAGTGAAGGCGCGCTGCCCTGCAGGGGGGCGTTAAGGTGTGAGAATGAAGCCGTCTAAATTGGAAAAATGTGGTCTCGAGAATGGCTAATGGTTTAAAAAATTGAAATGTTTAATAAGTTCGATGTTACATTTCATGGATTCTCACGTCGAATACTTTCCTGAAAATATTGGGGACTACAGTGAAAAACAAGGTTAAAGGTTCCATAAGATATTAAGGTAATGGAACAACGATATCAAGGAATATGGAATTAAAAAATGATGGCTGACTGCTGTTGGGTGTTGAAAAGAGATTCACCTGAAAAAAAAGTATAAAAAGGAATATGCCACTACGAAGGTTTTTCGAATACAAAAGAGTGCGTTATGATAAAACAGCAGCTGTTCTTAAATACAGCCGTAGAAGACTAACGCTAATTTGACTTACGAACTGGATTCAGTGCCTCGAAATACATTATAATTTAACTTAGTTCTGAAAAGTGTTGCAAAAACAATTTTATTTTGAGGTTATTAGGTTTTTTGAGGTTATGTTCACGACTAATCTGATAAGGTGCTATTTCGACCTCAAATTTGGATTCACCGACTCACAATACATGGGAACACAATAGTCTCCGAAAAATTATATGACCCTTTATTTTTTTTTGTTGGTTATGTTATTATTTATGATGCAGTACGAACTTTGAAGATGAATTGAGGCGGCTCTGAACCAGATTCAGTGGCGATACTTTTATATCTGTCATTAGTAGGTAGGGGCGTTGTAGATGTCAAAAATCTCTTCCCGCACCCCTCAAACACAAACTCACAGAAACGCGCGCGCATCCCGTTTAATTCTTGTTACCTGCCACTGGTCGAGAAGAGCAAAAATTTTGCAGATGCATCAGCGTAATCCCGGAATCACACTAAAGTCCCGAACTCGGACGTGCCTAAAAACTTGCAAAGTTTTATTTATCCCTTGGGTAAAGGGTAGATAAAACTTTCGGTTAAGAATCAGAATTCCGAACCGTCAAATATAATTCTCTTTATTAAAAGAAAGTGAATAGAAGGAACTTCACGTACTACTATATTTACTGTAGAAGTCGTATCCGAAATTCAGGCTGGCGCCTCCAGATCGCGGACGAGGTTCTTAGATAAATAATCTAAGGAATAGTTCCTTCACGGATCGAGAATCTCTTCGGACTTCCTAGAGTAATTTTTCACTCTTCGGAATACTTAGTGTATTCTCTCACTCTTCGAACTGCCTAGAGTAGTCTTTCACTCTTCGGACTACCTGGAAAGATTCACATATTATAATCGTGAGGTCGCAATTTACAATGGCCACATTGTTCTTTCGTTATAAATGCATTATGTTAGCATGAAATATTTATAAAATCTTCATATGTATATCGCGATTCACAAATTAAGAATAACTACTCAGATTATATAACCTTAAAATTACGAATATAAATGCATCTTTAAATTATGAATACTAATGTATTTACAATTTACAAAAATGAATATATCCTACAATAATTGACATAATCAGGAACTCTATTTGACCTAAAATCAATTTAGCAACTTCTGCGAAGCAGGCTTTTATTTTCACCCTCGGCCGAAGATGCGAATAAGGTTGTTTTACCTGGCGTTCGACTTGAGGGTGGAGGTGTGACGTCCGTGTCACATTCGTGACTACAGTTAGTTAAGAATAAATTAATTACATATAGAATTGAATAATTAAACGACTCATATTATTTCCAGGCCTAATTATTATGCGAATAACAAGGAATTGCTCACATATAAACCCCCGAATTTTGGAGGCAAGTAAGTTTAGATTTCACATCCCATGACTATGCTCAAATTTAGTTATAATTTTCTGCGATACTTCCGTATCGCCACGCTACTCAAACCAGTCTACTTTCTTCATATAGCGTCACTCTGTTCGATTGCAATATAATTTCCTCTCACCGTCACTCTGTCAAGTTGTACTCTGTTAGCATAGATCGATACTTTGTCTAAAATTCAGTTCAGTTCTTCGCTTTCTTTTGTTTAAGGTGCCATTGATATGGGCGCGGATTCCACAAGCCCTATCCAGACATTGACACCAATTGCTCTAGTACCTAAATTAAATTGTAATAAATGCAATTGAAGTCAAATTGACATTTTAAGTCCTTAACGATTGGCTTTCTTTCGAGTAAATTTGTTTACAGCAGGCTATGGCTCCACCCGCCAACCCATACCCAAATTCAAATATACCTCGAATAATATATAATGTAATATTTTATAATACCGTATCACTAATTCATTCATATGAACATCCGGAAAAGGTAATTTTAAGAACCCATTTAATTAACGAAATTTCATGAATATTTTAAAAATTACAAAGCTTTTATGGGAATAGTGAATATTCTATAATTCAATTCGGGTTTTGAGTACTTTTTAGCGGTGAGAAATCATAACATTTTTTCACTCCTCCGAATCTGAACCCTTACTTCTGTTCTTTTGGATACACCCTGATATGTACACTAAGACGAAGTTAATCAACAGATTTTATTCCGGTGATCTCTGAATATTATTTTTTCCATTACCTATGATATGTTGCCGATTCTTATAAAAGTTTCTATCCAGGTTCTAATTACGATATGAAAAAAATTAGCTTCATCGTTATATCTAGATATAGGCAACTCAATTCAATGTAATGAAAGCAAGAGATACTTACTCACGTAGTCAGGCGCACATTTTTTAAAAGAGCTAGATCGCTCGTCTACTTATGATTATTGCGCTGCGGTGGCCAAAGTTTCTTTTTTCTTTTTCTTAGATACTTGGAAATTAGTTGCTATAGTTAGCAATTCGGTATCAAGATAAGAAAAGCGTTGGCGATAGGATTTTAACTTATACGAGCAGAATAACGATAACGTATAATTATACGGTAAACGTAATATTAATATTACGTATATATAAATGAATAAATATATATATATATATATATGTGTGTGTGATGAACGTAATAATAATAACCCTGCTTAAAGTTCCGGATAGACTCCAGGACAGAACCCAGATAGATTCGGGACTATATCCGGGTCTATACGGGGTGAACTACGGGCTTTGTTCCCGGTTTGTAAACGGGACTATATCCGAGGCTTATGCGGAACGCTAAGAGATATCTACCTGAGCTTATCCGGGACCTATACGAGGCATTCAAAATATCTATCCGGGTTTTATCCGTCTCAAGCCAGGATCTCTTCGGTACACAATTTGATTATACGGTTCTATCCGGGACTGATATGGGGAACTAAAAATATCTATCCGGGGTTTATCCGTTCCTAGTCCGGATTTGTTCGACACAGAATCTCGTTATCCGGGCTTATTCGGGATTTATACGGGAAACTAAAACATCTATCCGGGATCTATTCAGCATAAAATTTCGTATCCGAGTCTATCCGGGACCTATACGGGGTGCTTGGAAATTCTATCCGGGTCTTATCGGGTCCTATTCGGGATCCATTCGGCATGTAATTTCGTATCCGGGTCTATCCGGGGCCTATACGGGGTGCATAAAAATTCTATCCGGGTTTTATCCGGTTCTAGCCGGAATCTAATCAGCATACAGTTTCGTATCCAGGCCTATTCGGGACCTGTACGGGGCGCTTGGAAAGACTTATCCAGGTCCTATACGTTCCTAGCTGGGATTTATTAGGTACAGCAGTTCGAAACATATGATGTAATATAATGATAAATTTGCAACAACAAAAAATTGTTTTATATATTCGGCACAGTACCTAATTTTTTTTGGAAATTATAAAATTGCACAACACGCGGTCACTTACAAACATAATCGCACGCTATATTGCTTTGAAAAATCACACCCGCTGGTGATTCAAACCCTTCCTAAACTACCTTAGCCTGAGTCTTAACCTAAATATATCTGCTGAACGCCCTAGCCAATTGAGCCATCGATTCGCTTGAATCTTGTCGACAAAATTTCAGCCAAGCTGTTTCGCCAGGGCTAACTGAGGAATATATATATTGTTTTTTTTTTGTTTTACACATTTGATGAATAGGTGGATTTAAAAAGACATAATTGGAATATTAAAATTTTTCAAATATAAATTCTAATATTTACATGTTCAATCAAATTATTAAATTCCCAGTGGGCACAAAATTTGGCGACGTCTTTACGACATCGTAAAGATACCTTAACTAAATGGACATAGGATGTAGTAAAGTTGTCGTAAAGATGTCGTAACGATGTCGTAAATGTCGTCAAATTTGGTGCCTACTGGGTTAATTTGTGATTATTGTGATATTTTAAAACTCAAGTTAAAAAATAATTTCCAGATAAAAAATACTTGAACCTGAAATATTCTATCTTTAAAGTTGAATGTGAACATTAGTGCGGTGCAAGAATGCATTGCAAAATTTTGTTTACTCTAGTGGGCAATACTGACCCCCCTCTCCCTCCTCCAACGAGTTTCCAGTTCTGAAGAAAGAAAATCCGTATTTTTTCTTTGAATTACTAACATTAAAACGTGCTACCGGGCACTTAGAAAAATCTATATATTTAACATGGGAATGTTTTGAATTTTCGAAACATTGGACTCTTTTTTAATAAAAATAATTACTAACGAACATTTTAAATAGCCCCCATGACTTTTCAAACAATTTTTAATTGTTCGAATGTTGGTAATAGTTGGACATTGTTTGGAAAAGTAAATTTTAAAAAATGTGATTATTTAAACAAATCATTTTTGTTTATTTTCAAAATTTCTTATAATCGTGCCATAGGTGTCCAGTTTTTTCTCAACTTGGTATCCTATGATACTTATTGTTGAATACTTACATAACTTCGTTACTTTTCTTCTAATGTTTAAAAATTCATATTTTATTACATAATTTTCATTTGCTCAAACAGTTTTTTTGCAAAAATTTTCAAAAATATAATACAAAATGGAACACATATAATAGTATATTAAGAATTTCAAAAAAGATGTAAACTATCCATACTCATCTTGAAGAAAAATTTTGATTGAACAATAATTAATTGTTTGAATAATGACATAAATTTGTTAGCAGAATTCATCACTCCTCAAAATCATTCAATATTATGTTTAATTCAGAGAATACGATTTTAAACATATTTTTCGGAAAAAACAATTATTGAATCAAATTCAATTTTTTAAAACAATTAAAGTATTATTAATATATTCTTTCTGTGCACTATACAGTCAGAAAAATAATTTTATGTGTTCTATTTTATATTATTTTTTTAAAGTTTTCGAAAAAAGCTGCTTGTTCAAATAATCACAAAATGTTTTTAAAATAATGCACTACTCCAAAGAATGATTAATTATTACATTTCATTCAGAAAATACGATTATTTATGACGCTTTTTGAAAAAAAAAATTGTTTGAATAAGTTACATTTATTTGAAAAATGAAAAATTGTTTAACGAGTCATAAGGAATATTTAAATTGTCCTATAGTATTTATTCGTATTGAAAAGTGGCAGAAGATGCTGAAAATCGACTAAAATTCTCCCAGGTTGATCCCGGATAGACGTGAACGAACGACCTTCTTGACTTCACAGGAAATACAATCCTGGTCAATGTCTTGGGTAGGTACCGGATAGGCCCGGTTAAATGTACATTGCGGGACTTGCTTAATTTCTTGGTGCAAATGCTACCGGTAACATCCCGGATACGCCCAGTTAGACGCACTTTTCGACTTTACAGGAAATCAATTTCTGGATCCACGTCCCGGATAGGTCCCCGATAGTCCCGATAAAACATACTTTAACGGATTTGATCTCTCTATCGTTGAAAACATTCCCAGATTGGTCTCGAATACACGCGGATAGACGCTTCATGTCGTCTGAGAGGAAATAAATATTTGTTTTCATGTCCCGAATAGGTCCCAAATAGACCCGGATAAACGTAAAGTGTAGAACTCGTTTCTTTTTTCAACATTAAACTCCCAGATAGGTCCCAGATAGACCCGGATAGACGCTTCTTCTGAACTTAGAAGAAAAGAATGTTTGTTTCCGATTCCCACATAAGTCCCGGATAGACCCGGGTAGATGATCGTTTTGACTTAGATAAAAATAATTTCTGGTTCTGCGTGCCGGATAAATACCGTATAGACCCGTATGGAAGACTTACCTGGTTTCTATCAGGGTCATGTCTGGTTTCTATCGGGTCCTATCCGGAATCTGAAGCAGGGAACGTTTATACGATAACGCATAGAGGAGATGGCTTGAATTTGATACAGGGCTTGAATTTGAGCCACCTGGATTTCTAGAAAACTAAAATATGTACTAGGCTAGTAACAGTGGGAACTAAATGCACTTCAGTGTAGTGGAAAGTAGTGACAGTTTCACTGTTTGATTCGCTTCACAAAAATTTTGAGAGAGAAACATTAAAAATCGGATATTCTGAGTTCATTCAAGGTAAGTCTTAAATGTCTATTCATTATTTCGGGAATGTAGTTTTTACAATAAATGTTGTATTCAGTAGTGAAGTAGGGTTAGTAGAATAGTATTGCACTGTAGATATAGAGATGCTTCTGTTTAGGGGTTACGTTTTTTAAACATGAACATTTTGTACCGTATGGCTTTAATTTGATATACCATGGGTGGCTCGAATTTGATATACTTGTCTGTCGTAAAATCATTTTCCAAGTTCGGACCAGAAAATCACAGTGAGACATTAACATGTGTGGCCGTATGCGTGCGCACGGAAAAAATAACCTTGTCCAATTTTTATGCAGTATTTTTCATTTTTGGACTGGATGAAACTTTGAGAAAATTTCGTATAACTTTATCAAAAAGTGAAACAGACTGACCAACAAAAAAAGGAAAGTATCGCATTCAGGATAGTATGAGGAGACTACTAAAACACCAGGAATGAACACTTATTGCATTTCCTACGATGAATCTTACACTTTGCCCGAGAAGGAGGCTTGGATAGAGTGTACTTCGTGTAACGAATGGGCTCACAGTGGTTGCGCCGGAGCAATATCGTCTTTGTGGGTATGCGACTATTGTCAATAAGTTTCTAAGAACTTTGCATCATCCTAAATAATATTAATAAATATTTTCACGTTGGAAACTTGCTTATTTTTCATGCATTTCGATGTTTTTATGGGTATATTAAATTAGAATCACCATTTACCGATTTTCGAAAAACTCGTTTTTTGGAAAATCTTTATTTAAGAAAGACTTGTTGATGATATGAAAAAACCAATCAAACCGTCCGGAAGGTTATTAAATAACCTTTCGAATAACGTATTGTTGGTTGAATTTCGGTTCCTAGAGTCCCGGCAATCCATCGAAAAGTAGTTGGTATATCAAGTTCGAGCCATCTCCTCTACTATTCGAATGGGTTCGAAAAAATTTTTGAATCCAAAATCCATTTAACATTTTTAGCAGAGGGAGTGTTACGAGGTGTATGAATAAATTTCTAAAGTAATTTGATATTATCACTAATAGTAACAGGAAAGCCAGTTTTTTTTTCTTACGTAACATTTGAAAAATTTTCATGAAGAATTTTGAAACGAAATAAAATAATCAATTTACATTCATCTGCTTTATTGGGCGGAAAAACCAATCCAGCCATTTTATTCTTCTTCGTAAATAGTTTGTGTTGCTACAGTCGGCGGCAGCATATAATTGCGTAAGGGAATTGAGGAAAGCTTCTGATCCACAGGTTCACGTGTATCATACAAGCTTGGTGCTTGAAATATGATGCCTAATGTTCCACCAATGCATGCCAAAGTGAATATCCATAGGAAAAATCTGTCAAGAACCATAGCTACAAATTTCCAATCTTCTATTACCTGTGAATTGAAAAAAAACCTTTATTGAGTAACTAAATTATCAAGTGTGAAATAAATTAATATTAAACCTCTTTTTAAGTTCGATCTTTGGAATGTAGTAACAAAATGGAACAAGATCGGGACGTTGGTAAGCATTCCCGTACTAAAAATTGCAATCAAAATATAAAATAGTAAACAGCCAGAAGTTAATTTAGTGATTGAAAAAGTGTATTTTTAAAATTCTATGTGAAAATATGCTGCAAAAGTCTGCAGGAAACGACAAACCCAATGTTCTTACAATTATTATTATCATAATAATACTTTTATATAATAATAGTTTTTTTCTGGGGGGGAAAAAATAACATTTATCAGAGAAAATTATTTATAATAATTGAGGCTACTGAAGAAAAAAAAGCACATGATACTTTGTCCACTTACCGAAGATGAGAAAGCGGCTTTGGAGCGAGTTGAGAAACCAAGAAGTTATAGATCCTTCAATCTGTTTACGGATTATCAACTTTAATTTGGGGTTTTTGTTTCACTTTGTCGACGCGGTATCTGTCGCTCACATCAGATGACGGTATACTGTCGAATTGTACTTCCTCCGCGCTAACTTCACGTCACTCGCTTACATTTTCGACTGGTGAGGGAAATTAAGTTTTCTGCATGGACACGCCATCTATCGAGGAATCAATAACTTCTTTGTCTTTCAAAGAGGCTTCGAAGCCGCATTTTCCGTGCGGTATTTCATGAAAAAACTTTGTTGTTGCAAAACGTATCTTATTCAAAATAGTTTGTCGGATTTCTAAGGTACCTTTTTCCAGGAATTTAATAAATTTTACCATTTCAAATTGTACCTCGCGTGAAAAAAATCGTAAACGCGGCTATTTTATGTTGTACGAAGCCAATCGCGCGCTGAAGCGCGTATGTTTTCATCATTTGAAATATTTTGTGATTATCTTTTAAATTCTTCTTGCACTTCGAACCAATTCGAATTAATCCAAAACAACGCGAAACAAGTTTTCAATCCTCTCGAACCCTTCTTAATCCGTGTTTCAAACCCAAATTAAATCTCAATCTATGTCTTAACCCCAAATTCACACCAAATGTATCCTAGGCTCACTTATCAATCCTTTTCCAACCATGTATCAGCACCAATTTCAATCCGAATCCATACCGAATCCATTTTTCAATCTGTGACTCCAATCTGTTGAATCAGTGGGACTTCTTAAATGCAACCATAATGAATTCGACACCGGTCCGAATGAATAAGTGTGAATCCGAAACCAAGACGAATGAATCAAACACCAATCGGAAACAAACTTTCACTTCTTCTCAATCCATTGCCCAATCCGAATAAATCCAATAATCATTCCAAGCAAGTTTTAATGTTTTCAGTGCCTTAAGTCCGTGCGCTTATTCCGAGTTAATCGGAAACCAATCCGAACTCAACTTTCAGTCCTTTTAAATCCGTCTGTCAACATAAACTTGAATGCTAACACACCTTTTAATTCTTTTCAATCAGTGTGCCCAATTCGATGAATACGGGGCTCAGCCAAAAAGTCTTTTCAATCCTTCTCAGTTCTTGCACGAACGTCAACTTTAATCCGATACAATCCGAATCAATCCGAATTTGCGATTCAACTATTTTCAATTCAAATGAATCTATCAATATTAATACCGATTGTTATTTATTATTAATTTTTTAAGTTTTCGCATATGTTTCACCGTTCTTGAGATAATTCAAAAGTTTGATTTTGTTTTTTTTTGAAAATCTTTTTATTGGGTTATTTCGTGATGGCTGAGGATTACCCCTTATATCAATCGCTAACATTTTTGTCAGTTTCGTGTATCTTACCGATTTTTAGATAATTCAACTTTTTTTCAAATTAATTTTGAATTTTTTCTGTTTTCGTGTATCTTATCGTATTCGGGATAACACAAAGTTCTGATTTTGGAAATCTTTCCATTGGGTTAGTTCGAGTCTGTCGAGAACAATCTTGCTCTGCAAAACCCTTAAAATGTGCTGATATTTCATTTAACTCTGATCGTTTTCAAAATAACTCAAAATTTTTATTTATTTTTTATTTCAGAAGTGTATTTATTGGGTTAGTTCGAGTTGATCAAAAACAAAACGGACTGGAAGATCAGAGTATGGCTGTTTGATTCACTGGTATGATCAGTGATGTGTTATGGAGCGGGAATTCGGGAGTGGAAGGAGTACAAAAAGGTAGAAAACATGCAAGAGAGATTTCTGAGATGGGTTATGGGAGTGAGCTGGAACTGCC
>JAABKJ010001168.1:0-31445 GCA_011634705.1 Andricus grossulariae | reverse complement strand
TGTAATCGGAAGGAAAGTTTGCAAAGGATTTAATAATATCGATTGTATCAGAGATTGGTTCTTTCGTAAAGAGAGATACTACTTCGAAACTCACTAGAATGTCTTGGGGTTGAATGTGTATTCCAGGAATCTTTCTGATGAAGTCAAAAGAGTTTTAATGAATCATCGTGAATTATACATCAGACTAACAAATTGAAAGAAAAATTCAAACGGAACAAACAAAAATTAAAAAATTCGACATTCAATCGGAATGCAACAAAAAATAATTCAAATCATCAATAGAAATGAATTTACAATTGATATAATGAATTACCTATCCATGAATTACGTGACGCAAATTTTGACAAATTACGTCCCCCTTCCCTCCACCCTATGTGAAGCTTTTTAAGAATACATTCTAATTGATAAACAACATCCAGTATTGATTCAAATCTGATTGAAAATCTTCACATGATAGATCATATTTACAAATTAAGGAATAACAATTTTTTTGACATTTGTATATATTTGAAAAGCAAAAACTTTTATCAAAAAAGTGTAAACGTTAGAATTTCAACAAAAAGAGATTTTAATTTTCAATAAAATTGAAATTCAATGCAAAGGACGAAATTTTGAGAAAATATATGAATTTTCAACTAAAGTGATGAATCTTCAAACAAAACAAAAAAACAAAAAAAATTTCTGAGAAAATAGGTCAATTTTCAACCGGAGAGATTAATTTTCTACTAAAATGATAAATCTTCAACCAAAGAGTGAAAATTTCATCTAAAAACAAGAATTCTCATCAAATGATAGGAATTTGCAAACTAACATTCTGAATTTCCAAAAAACAACAACAACCAATTTTCTTCAAAATAGTTCAATCATAAACCAATATAGATGACTTTTTGAACCAAAAAGAAAAATTTCGTACCCGATCATGTAAGTTTTAAGCAAAAAAGGAATATATAAATTATTTTCATCAAAACAGGTGATTTATGATCCAAATAGTTGAATTCCCAAACAAAAAGATAAGTTTTCAACTCAAATAATAAATTTTTAACCAAGTTTCAATCTTTCAAACAATTAGTTGAATTTTCAACCAAATAAGACGAATTTTTGACAAAAAATGTAAAAGTTAATATTTCAACTGAAGAAGATCTTAATTTTCAATGAAGATCTGTGGGTTTCAATAGAAAAGACGAAATTTAAAAAAAAAGAGTTGAATTTTTACACAAATAGTTGAATTTCCAACAAAAAATACGAATTTTCAACTAAATTGAGGAATCTTCAATAAAAAAAGACGAATTTCTTACAAAATAGGTTTATTTTCAACAAAAAACAAGAATTTTCAACTGAGATGACAACTCTTCAGCAAAAAAGACGAATTATTTACAAAATTGTTGAATTTTTTAACAGAAAAATGAATTTTCATTTAAAATGATCAATCTTCAACGAAAAAGACTTTTCAACTAAACTTAGGAATGTTCAACCAGAAAGTAGAAACTTGAGATAATATCAAAAAATCTTCATACAAATTTCGAATCTTTGAAAATACTTTAAAATATAATAAAATCTCATGGAATTACATGAAATCTTATAATGTATTTAAAATCCCTTGAAATATTTGAATTCCTATGAAATCCTTCATTGTAAAGTATGGAAAACTCTTTGCAATCCCATTATTTTTTTTAAATTTCTCATCATCCCCAGAAATCTTGAAAATAATATCAAATTTCAGTCCGCTTTTGTAAATATTAAATACAAATAGGAGCGCGATAAAGTCATTAAAATAAGAATTTTATCCTCGTAAGTATTTGTTTAGTTAATTGTATCATGAAGAATGCTAATTATAAAATTTTAATTATTATATTTCAAGTTTCGGTAAGCAGGTTTTGATTGTTATTTGAAATTTCAAAATATCCGGAATGGTTTATATCAAAAGGTTGACACTAAATATAACAATTATTATTACTATAAGATGAGAGCGTACTCCTTAATCACGGAAATAATTTGTTTCAAAATCGAATCATTACCAATTTTTTATTTTCTTTCGAAACTTTTTCAAAATTTAGTATACTGAAAAGAGAACTTTTCTAAAAAAACGAGCTTCAATTGAAATGTTGCTAAAAGAAGCAAAATAATTATTTCTGGCAAGAGGGCTTGCAATAAGAATAATAACAATAATTGTGTTCAAGATCCGTTCAAAAATTGCGTCATGCTGTTTTGAAAACTTTTTCTACCCCTCCCCTTCTTCATCACGGATCATCAGGCAAAGCTCAAACCTCCCAGAGTATCATCCAGAACATACACACCACCCCCGCAACCGTTCTAAGTCAAAAATTAAAGAAAAAAAAACTATTACACTTTGAACAAAAAAGGATGAATTTTCTACCAAAGAAAAAAATTTTTAACGAAAAGTTCATTTTTCAACCAAATAGTTCAAGATTCCAGCAAAACAGACGAATTTGCAAAAAAATGATTGAATTGGATGCATAAAGTCAAATTTTCAATCTACAAAGATGAATTTTCAATCAATTGGTCAAAGTTTGAAAATTACTTTTTTAACACAAGCACCTGTATTTTGAACCAAATTGTTGAATCTTCAAGAAAAAAAGAAGAGACTCAGAGAAAATAGTTAAGCTTTCAAACAAGAAGTTTTCTACCAAAGAGAATGAATTTTTATTGCAAAAAGACGACAAAAATAATTTTTGGTGAAAAAGACGGATTTTTCAACAAAGTGGTGAATAATAAATAATAATTTAAAAAAATTACTTCAAAAAAAAAGTTTGGTAGTTTGTTATTGGGTTCTATTAATTTGGTTTGGATATAAACTTGGCGTACATGTGTAGATAGTGGATCAGAAAATAGATAAGGCTATATACACTCAACAATTTTTTATTTATTTTTCTTGAAATTTTTTCCTATCTTCCAAGATTATTCTGAGATATCCAGGTTTTCGAAGCTTTATAACTGCGGAATAGTTTAAGAGTCAACGCGTTATCGAAATAACTATTATTTTAGGAAATAATAAATTTTAAACAACCACCCATATTTATTATTTTTTTACTGACAATTGAAATATTCCATTTTCATTAACAATGTATCAATTTTAGCCGAAAAATCAACTATTTCGTTGAAAATTCGACTCTTTTGCTGGCAATATATCTTCCTGGTTGATAAGCCGTAAATTGTTTTGTTAAAAATGTAATATTTTAAATGAGGATTTTTTATTTGAATAATTCATATTCATTCATTCATATTTCATTTTTATTTAAGTATACTGCCATCTCCGATTAGTATCAAGAGAAGATTTAAAAGAGCACACCATAAACTTTTATTACTCTATTATAATGATCGCAGCTGGTATAAAAGAAAATACCACAAATATAATATTGTCAGTGAATAATATATTTATTTGAAAAAGTATTACATAAAAAACATGATTGGAAATCAAGCATGTTCGAATTATCGAAGGATCTTTACAGTAGCATCGCGTGTGACGTAAAATCCGTTTCGCAATCCATGATTCTTTTTTTTTCAAGTGTTATTGATGTGAGCCGGTTCCTAAACCTCCAGGATGACCCCATTGATTTGGATCATTCTGTGGAAACTCTATGTAAGGATTATAGTTACTCATACGAGATTCAATTAAAGTTGGTTCAAAATCGTCAAAATCATGTTTTGCAGCTTTTCCCTTGACCCGAGAACTCGAAACATCTTTCCGGCTTGCAGCTTTTCCCTTGTCCCGACGTCCAGTTTCTCTAGTGGCAGGCGGATTCATCGTGCTCGCTTCTTCAGTATTTTGCGAAGGATTTTGATATCGGATCCTGACTGCTTTTTCTTTTCTTAGATTTACTGTAAAAAGACTGTTGATATATTCAAAAATCATATTATCTGATTCGAAAGATCTAGAACCTGACCGAGGCTCTACATTTTCCAATTATTTAAAAATTATTATTACGAGGGCTCGACTGCTCTCAGTTTACCTGTACGAGGAATATATTCTCAAAGAATACTTCGAAATACTTGAGCAATAGGTACATTTTGAAATATATGTGATCACAAGAAATAATTGGAATATATGTGTAATTAGAGTAGGAAATCAAGGGGGAAAAAGCTCCTGAAAATTCGGTCCGGTAGAAGTGGATTACATCGCATTACCATGGATTACCTCTATATGAAAAATTTCTCTGAATTACCTAATATTACCTCGGATTCAATAAGATAACTCTAGATTCCATGGAATCATCGTGAATTTTCTGAACTAGTTGAAACTTTAACTAATGAGGATAAACTTTTAGCCAAATTGTCTAATTTCCCACTGAAAACGATGAATTTTCCACAAAAAATGAAATAGCTAAACTTTCAGTTAGAATATTAATTTTTCATAGAAAAAAAACTGATTAAAAGAAATAGAACTTGATGAAGCGGATTCTGTCGCGGAGTCATAAAAATGTGTTCATATCGTCAAATATTCGAAAAATACCTTAAAGTGTATGAGAATATATGACACTTTTTCGTAATAATTCGGAATATTTGAGACTATTTAAGAACGTTTGGGAAGAATTCAAAATATCTAAAATATTAAGAATACTGGTACCTTCTTGTTTTTTCTCTTGTTTTATTCGCTGTCTTTCTAATTGCCAGAGTGTGTTTAATCGCATTGCTTCTTGTTTAAGGTGTTCTTGAGCAGCCTGAAATTCTAAGTCATGATATTGACCAAGTAACCAGTCGATGTTTTCTTGTTCTGAGCTTTCTTGGCCTTGTTCTGGGTTTTGGTGATGAATTTGATTATTTTGGATCAGCCATGAAGGCGAATCATCATGAGGTTTAGGAAGACGCCCATTCTTAAAGTTATGTTGGTTCACAAGATGTGATACTTCTGTGAAAAGACGAGCATACACAAATATATACAAAAATCATCACATCTGGTCCAACTGATGTGATAGATTTTTACCTGCTGGATCCAGTGGATGAAAAGATTCTTGAGCATAAGAAGGATATCCATAAAGTTGTTGATGAAAAGGTTGTGAAGAATGAGATTGATGTCCATCTAAATCCAGAGCCTGATAAGCTAGTGAATTGGGATTATATGTCGAAGATGATTGCGTAGGGAGTCTAGAAGTAACAAGATGATCTATTCCCTCTCGATCATTTTGATAAGGCATAGTCGAGGCTCTTCTCAAACCTGATGCTACTGTAGAAAGACAAATATACAAAACTATATACAAAACTCATCGCATCTCGTCCAAATGACCTGATAGATTTTTACCTGTTGAACTTCTTTGATCCAAATAATATTCTTGAGGATGAGGATGATATCCATGACTTTGTGGATCGAACGATTGTGGATAATAAGATCGATATGCACCTGAATCCAGAGCCTGATTTTCTAGTACAGGAGAATATTCTTGATATGTATCTAAATCCAGAGGATGATGTGCTAGTGAAGTGGGATTATATGTCGAAGATGATTGCGTAGGGCGTCTAGAAGTGTCACGATGATCTATTCCGTCTTGATTATTTCTAGAAGGCTTAGCCGCTATTCTTCTCAATCCGGATGCTTCTGTAAAAAGACAAATATAGAAAAATATAGATGAAACTCATCATATGAAAAAAAATGACCCATATGTCGATTAAAAAAGGATGATGATTATGAAACTTACCAATTTCGTTAAAGAAAAGCATGAAGTTGAGCACAAGAGCATCAAACAAGACCCTCATTTTCTTTCGACGTAGAGTAAACTGATTTGTTCAGAATTTCGCGCGGGGAAACGAATGATTTTTCAGGAACCCGCTCGCTAATATATATACTGGTCCGTGCCATCGAAATAACTATTTGTCTGTCAAATACTACACTTTAGATAATCCATATCAGAGAAAAATAAAAAAATTCACAGCATCATGTCCTTACGTTTTATAAGCTTGTGTTTGGAAGATCAATTTTTCTTAATTGTAGTGTTTTATTATGCGCATTTTCTCAAATCATATCGTATCTGCGAATTATTTTAATATACTAATAAGGTCATAGCTACCATTTTGTTGAATTTCAACTTTGAAAACAATTTTTGACCTATTTCGAAAGAGGCCAGCAAACCCACCAGAATTTTACAGGAAAGTTGAAATATCTGAATCTTAAAAAATTAATTATTATTTGAAACTGAGTTTCAGTACTTTCAATTTTTGCCTTAAATTTTAATTTGTGATAATATCGATCAATATAAAAATGTCCGAATTGACATTCATTACTATGACTGCAGTTATTACAAATATGATTAATAAAGTAGTTCAACTTTTCGCCATGTAGTTGAATCGTCAACCAAAAAAGAGAAAATTTTCACAAAAAATATAACATTATTCTGACCAAAATAGACGACTATTGAATCATGATGATATTTTTTGACAAAAAAGTATGTATTCAACCAAAACGTTTGCATCTAGAACTAAATAGGTGCTTAATTTTTAGCAAAAAGGTTTATTATCGACAAAGCAGTTTACTTTCAAACAAGTAGTTGAATTTCCAACTGAAAAACATAAATTTTACACTGAGGAGATGAGTTTTCAACTAGAGTTATGAATTGGAAAAAAAAAAAAAATTTCATCAAAATAGTTACATTTTGTGCCGAAAGAGATATATTTTCAAACAAAGATGACACCTTGCCAACAAAGAAAAATTGTTATGTTGAAAAAGAAAAATATTTGTACTAAATTGTTCAACTTTTAAGTCAAAAAGACGAATTTTTAAGCAAACGGTATACATTTTTACGAGAAAAGTAATACCTAAGTTATTTGCATCAAAATAGATCAATTATAAACCAGAGATAGTCGAATTTTCAACCAAAAACGAAAATTGTCAACAAATGATATGAATTTGCAAACTAACATTATGAATTTTCAACAAACAAACAAAAAACAATTTTCTTGAAACTAGTTAAATTTTCAACCAAAAGAGATGAATTTCTAAACCAAAAAGAAGAATTTCGTACCCAAAAATGTAAGTTTTGAGCAAAAAAGGAACGAATAAGTTATTTGCATCAAAACAGATAAATTATGAACCAAATAGTTGAATTTGGAACCGAAAAGATAAATTTTCATTTAAAATGATGATCCTTCAATCAAGTTTTAATCTTTTGAACAATTAGATTAATTTTTAACCAAATAAGTCGAATTATTAACAAAATAGGTAAATTTTTTAACAAGAAAAAAATAAATTTCTAACTAAAATGATGAATCTTTGACCAAAAAGATAAATTTTCAACAGAATATATACATTTTCGACTGAAAGGATGAGTTTTCAACTAAACTTATCTATTTTCAAACAGAAAGTAGAAACTTGAAATAATATCGAAAAATCAGTATACAAATTTCGAATCTTTGGAAATATCTTAAAATAATTTAAAAAACTCTCTGAAATTCTGAAATCCTATGAAATCCCGCAATTCTTGTTAATAATTTCTTTAAGAACATTAAAATATGATAAAATTCTGTGAAATTACAAATCCTTTAAAACCGCATACAATTTGTGGAAAACTGTGAAATCCCCTGAAATATTTTTTAATTTTTTCAAATTTTTCAATCTATTGAAATCACATAGTTTTAATACTCGTCAATTCTGACATTTTTTGAATCTATGGAAACTATCAAAAATACACTAATCAAATCTTATGAAATCATTGTAAAGTATGGAAAACTCTTCTGCAATCCCATTAATTTTTTTTTAAATTTCTTAAAATCCTCAGAAATCTTTAAATTTATATCAAATCTCAGTCCGCTTTTGTAAATATTAAATACAAATAAGAGCGCGAAATAGTCATTAAAATAAGAATTTTATCGTCGTGAGTATTTGTTTAGTTAATTGTATTATGAAAAATAATAATTATGAAATTTTAATTTTCATATTTCAACTATCGAGAAGCAGATTTCAATTGTTATTATAAATTAAAAAATGTCCATAATGGTTCATATCAAAAGGCTGATACTGAATATGAAAATAATGTATATAAAATGAGAGCGTTACCCCACAAGGGTCAAAATGACCCAGAGGGTTTTTCAAAGCGGCGCCATTTCTGTATAGGCTAGGGGAGAGGTTCAGGACCTTGGTGGGGGGGGGGGAGTTTAGAGGTCCTAGTCCATGCTGAACCCATGATTAGACTCAATTCGGTTAGTGACGCCGGAAGCCACAGTTTGAAAGTATGATTTGTGCCTTTTAGACCCCCGTGGGGTAACAACGTTACAAAAAGTGATCTGCAGAGAAATACAAAAAGTAGGTAAATTCTTTATTTGAATTTTTGTTGTCCAATAATAAAATAAGAGTAAGCTTTGTATGACGCAGGAGTGAACGATGATTAGAATGTTGTTTTTTCTTGATTTTATAGAAATTTCTCCCCGAAAACATCCATCGAGAGGGATTGGTCGTGAAGCACGGCCTTTCGTGTATCACAGTTGAAAAGAACTATATATTTGTGGAAAAATGATAATAATATCAGTTTGCGACTGAATTTTCCAATTTTAAAGTTAATATTATTCTCATTTTATAGAAATTTAAATTAGAAAGTCAATATTTTTCTTATTTTCCAGAAACGAAAATGAAGACGCGTTCTCGCACTCGAAGTGCTGCAAACATATTACAAAACGTAGTACCATGAACGTATAGGAAACCAGTGAAAATATTTCGCACACTAAAATAAGAATCATATGTCCGAAAATTCAATAAATTGAACGTTTTTATGCATTTTCTTGATTTTTTTTTCAAAATTTTCACCGCATTTTATGAATACTGCATGATTTTCTGTCAAGTAATATTTTCATACGTTTTACAATTTGTCGCAACTTTTACATGATGAAATGATATTTTTTTTTAAGCCGATCATTATGTCACCTATATCATCTGTAATTGTCACTCTTGAGCTTTTAAAATCACTACATATAAACAGTCTTATCTTCGTTTGGCTCAGAATGACATAATTTGAAAATATATATATTCTAAGATTTTGTAATTAAAATTTTTGTTTAAATTCTGATACAACTTTTACTATTTTTGTTATACGAGTTTTTGTTTAAAAGTGACTTTTATGGCAAAAAAATCTTTTCATTAAAAAAAATTTACTTCAATTAAACAATTTCTCGCTGACATAAAAACCTGAGAAGACGGGCCGGTCTTTTTGACCCCCGTGGGGTGAGAACGTATACGTGAATCAGGGTTAATATTCGTGAAACTGTTGCTCAAATAGTTTCAAATCATTAAAATGATGATAAACTTGAAAATTAAAAAAAAATCCGTTTATTCAGTTAAAGATTTTCAAAAGATACATACGAATTAAATTTTTGGAAGGCTGACAAATGTAACTTAACGGTCACTGCTAACAGAGAATATTATAAGAGCACAGTCAAAAAAATTCTTAAGAATGATATTTTATGCAAGAATATCAAAACTGGTATGTTTTTAACTATTTAAAGTAAATGTAATGACACTGTTACTAGAAGGAAACGCAAAATATTAAATAATGATCGATATGCATATCCTTTAAAAACTCGCAATAGTGTCATAGCAAAAGCTTATGCCTTCCCTAAAGTCCACAAACCTAATTTAAGTTGGAGACTGATCGTTTCTACTGTTCGTTCTCCAATTTACAATCTATATTAGTATATTTCAAATTTTCAAAAACCTGTTTCTATTAACACTATTTTGTTTGTTAAAAATAGTTGGGAACTTGAAGATATTTTAAAAAACATTAATGTACCAAAAAGACATTCAATAGTTTCTTTAGATGAAGTGTCCATGTTTGATAGCATACCACCAGATCTTGCTTCAGATTGTACTAAAGAAAAACTTAATTTAAATCATAACTTAACAGAAATAACAAAACATGAATTATCAATTGCTACCAGAACCGTTTTTAATGGTATTGTTTTCTCCTTCTTTAATAAATTTTATAAACAAATTTCGGGTTGCCCTATGAGTTTACCATTTTCCCCAGTTGTTTCTGATTCAGCTTTACAAGATGTTAAAAAAGGGCTCTAAAATTATCAAATTTCACACATTTTTGATACAAAAGGTATATAGACGACATGTTAGCTCCTGTTCCTACTCAAAAGATTGAAGCTTTCTTAAATATGTTTAATAGCATTGAAGATTGCATAAAGTTTACTCATGAACGCGAGATTAATAACGTTATCAACTATCTTGATCTACAAATCATTGAAACTCAGAATGGTGATTTACTAACCAACTGGTATAAAAAACCTTCTTAGTCTGGCAGATATTTAAGCTATAATACTCACAATATATTACGTCATAAAATTGGTTTAATTAAAGGCTTAGTAGACAGATGTGTTACATTAAGTGATATACAATTTAGAAAAGAAAATTTAAATGAATTAAAAACAACCTTAATACATAATAACTATCCGCTTGATTTTATTAATGACATTATTATAGAACGTATTCATTAGATTTACAATAATAGTAGTAAAATAAAGAAAAATAATAAATGGAGTGACATTTACAATGACTTCAATTTAAATGTTACTTTGCCTCACATTCAGGGTTTATCTAAACAGGTAAGTTCACTTGAAAAATTCAACATTATTGTTTATTTTCAAAACACAAATACTCTAGATAATTATTTATCAAACAAGAAAGACAGTGACTCCATTACAAATTTATCTGCTGTTATTAATCTGATTCAATGTAAATGTCGCAATGAAGTCTGTATTGGTGAAACTGGCCGGAAATTAAAAACCAGAATTGCTGAACACAAAAGAGATTTTGAAGTTGGGGATTTTGACACAAGTTTGTCACAACATTCATGGAAATTTGGTCATTATTTTGATTTTGGTGTTACGAATATTAAAATATTGTCTACTGAAAAAAATACTTACCAACGACGTATTATTGAGTCAATGTTCATAAACGAATTTCGCAATATTTCTGTTGTAGTTTTCAAAGTGAGTGCAGTTTTAAAAATTTTGTTTGTTGAGACTCCTATAACAATTTTAATTTTTTCTACATTTTTTACTGAAATTTTGACTTGAATTCTTCAAAATTGACACTGGTTTTCTATGTTCCTTTTCGATGTTTGTTTTACTCTTCGAAATTAATCTTATCTCATGTACAAATTTACAATAATTTATGAGATCATTATTTTTTTTTCTGTCAAATATTACAAATTTTAAATATTAATGTATTTAGGTTTTAAAAACCTTTAGTAAAAGGTACGCAATTGGACCGAAACGTACGTAAAGGATGGAGAAACGAGTTTTTCAATTAATAAATTCTGAGTTGAAAAGATGTTCTTGGCTCAATTTTGATTCAATTGTATGTGGACTGTAAGAGATAAAAAATGTACAATCTACAATTCTCAAACATCGTTGGTCTAAGAAAGGGATTGATTCGCTATTTATCAAATCATTTTGCAATACAGAATTACAGTTCAGTTTGATTTATTATTATAGGAAAAGTTCTAGGTAAAAGTGTAATATTTTTTTCAAATTGTAGTTTCAAAAATTTATATTTTTTTGTACGCATTCGTACATTTCTACAGTGAACCACCAGTATATAAAACATAATTTTAAGTACAGTTTATCAATATTTCAATTTTTGTGAAATCTTGTTTTTTTTTTGTGAAGATTTGTAATTCTCTACAATAATTCACATAGAATTAAAAGTGTTTTAATAACGTAAAATATCCAAATCAAAAATTTAATGTACATGTTTCAAAAAACAGTTACAGTTGTAGAAATGTTGTACTTTCTTGTAAAAATTTTTTCCACCAGATGCACTTCTTAATCTCGAAAATAATTTTTTTCAGAACCGAATAATTGCACATTTTTTATTATCTTTCAAACCCTTTCCAAACATTTGTATTCTTCTCCCATATTCAAAGCGTTATATGAAAAAATTAAGTTATGTAATTTAAAAACACTTTTTTCAGTTTCAGTTTCAGCTCAGCAGTTATGTTTTCGGCCGAAAAAGAGGACTTTCTGATAAAACAGTCTAATTATCGAGAAATAATCCATCTTTAAGCAAAAAAGTTCATCTTCCAACTATATGACTGCATTTTCTAAAAAAAAGATGAATTTTCAACCAAAAATGAAAAATAGTTGAATCCGCCGTTCAAAAAAGTCATTTTTCACGAAAAAGGACGATTTTTCAAAGAAATAATAAGATATAAGATATAACAAAGATTAATTAAAAAGAAATGACTTTCAATAGAAAGATGGATTTTTTGTTATTAAGTTCTTTCAATTCAGTTCGCATTCACACTTCAAGCACATGTGTAGATAGTGGATTGGAAAATAGATAAGGATATATACACTCAACAGTTTTGTATTTATTTTCCTTGAAATTTTTTCCAATCTTCCAAAATCATTCTGAATTCCCAGGTTTTGAATGTATCATAACAGCGTTATATTTTAACAGTAATACAGTATCGTAGTAAATGTCATCCGTTCAAAGTTCTATTCAATTCCTATCTACTTTTTCATAGAAGCGTTACAGTTTGGATATAAACATGTCATTGAAATGAATATTTGTCTCTTAAATACCACATCTTAGACAATGTATACATGTGATATGACTAATTTTTCATCAAAAATATGCCTAATCAAAAATCATAAAATCTTTATTCAAGTAAGTATACTGTCATTCGCAATTAGGATAAATGAAGATTAAAAAGACTTCAAGATAAACTTTCATCATTTTATTATAATAAACACATCTGATAGAAAATCAAATACCACCACTACAATATTGCCAGTGAGTAATGTATGTATTTAAAAACGTATAACATGAAGAAGATAATTTAAAAAAAAACATGTCTGAATTATCAGAGCATGATTACAGTAACATCGCGTGTGACGTGAAATCGCTTCCGCAATACATGACTTTTTTTTTGAAGTATTATTGATGTGAGCCGGATCCTATACCTCCAGAATGACTCCATTGATTTGGTTCATTAGGATTATTTTGTTGAATCTCTAGGTAAGGATTATAGTTACTCATATGAGGAGGAATTAAAGATGGTTCAAATTCGCCGAAATCATGTTCTGAATGTTGAGACTGGTGACTTAGTTGATTATGAGAATCTGAAACATTTTTCGGGCCTGCAGCTTTTCCCTCAACCCGAAAACCCGAAGCACCTTTCATTTTGCTCGCTTCTTCAGTATTTTAAGAAGGAATTTAATTACGGAACCTCCGTTTACGTGTACGAGGAATATATTCTTGAAGAATACTACGAAATACATGAGCAATAGGCACCTTTTCGAATATCTTTGATCACAAGAAATACTTGGAATATATGTGTTCTTAGCTCAAAGAAATCAAGGGAAAAACAGTTTCTAAAAATTTGGTCCGGCAGAAGTGGATTACATCGAATGACCATGGATGACTCTGACAAAATAGATAAACTTCTATCTAATTAGTTAAATTTTTAACCAAGAAGCTTATTTCACAACAAAGTAGTTGGAACTTTAATCAGGAAAGATAAATTTTCAACCAAATATTCTACTTTTTAACTACGAAAGATGAATCTTCCACTAAATTTGAATATCCAAATTTTTGGTTCAAAAATTAATTTTCGTAAGCAAAAATAGTTAATTTTTCAACCAAACTGATGAATCTTCATCTCTAAGTAAGTTTTTAACACAAAAAGACGAATCTTCAACATAACAGCTGTCGGAATACTTGGAAATATTTCATAATTTTTGTAAATAATACAGAATATCTGGAATATTAGGAATACTGATACCTTCTTATTGGCTAGGCTTTTTTTTCAAACTCTCTTTCCTTTTCCCAGTTTCTGTATCTGTTTGTTCGCATTGATGGCATATGTACCAGGTTACACTTTTGTTCCTTTCTAAGCTTTTGCTGAAGATATTCAAGTTCGAATTAACGAGTTTGATCAACTAACCACTTGGTGTTTTCTAGTTTTGCGTATCCTTGGCTGTATTCTGGTTTTTGGTGATTAGCTGGATTATTTCGGGATATCAATTCAGGTGAATTAAGGTTAGGACGACGCTCAGTTTTGATGTTGTATTTGTTCACAAGAAGTGGTATTTCTGTGAAAAGACAAATATACAAAAATATAAACAAAACTCATCACATCTGGTTCAAATTACCTGATGGATGTTCACTTGTTGAAATTTGTTGATGCGAAGATTCTTGAGGATGAGGATGATATCCATGACTTTGTGGATAAAAGGATTTTGGAAAATAAGGTTGATATACACCTAAATTCAGAGCCTGATGTGCTAATAACGGCGGATTATTATATGTCGAAGATGATTGCGTAGGGAGTCTAGAAGTGGCAAGATGATCTATTCCCTCTCGATCATTTTGATGAGGCATAGTCGAGACTCCTCTCAAACCTGATGCTTCTGCAAAGAGACAAATATAGAAAAATTCACATAAAAATCAGCATATCAGAAATAAATGATCCATATGTTGATTTCAAAAGGATAACGATTATGATACTCACCTAGTTCGATGAAGAAAAGGATGAAGTTAAGCACAAGAGCACCGAAGAAGAGCCTTATTTTCTTCCGACGTAGAATAAACTTACTTGTTCAGAACTTCGTACGGGGAAACTAATGATTTTTGAGAAATCTGCTCGCTTATTATACTGGTCGTTTGACGAATACTCAAGATGTGCTACCCAGGTGTCAACTGCTTAATAACTGCGTAATAGTTTGAGATTCAACGTACCATTGACTTCTAGTTTAGAGAAGAAGTCAATAATGTTTAAATACACTTATTTGTTTGAAACATTTTTTCTTAAATAAAATTGGTTTATCGAATTCAGCCAAAGAAGCATTGATTTTAAAAATTAGAAGCAGTATAGACTTAACATTTTTTCAGTACAAATCAGGTTTTTGATTTCAAATTCAACCATCAGTAATATAATTTTGATTCCTGGATTCATAAAAAAATCATTTTCTATGATTTCTGATTTTTTGCAGAACTATCTGAAGGTGACTAAAATTGCTTTCGCTTTTAAAAAGTAACTGTACTCTCAATATTAATTGAAAATGATTTATGTTCAACTTAGAGAATATCTTTCGAAAAATCTGTTGACTGACTTTTTCAGATAACCTTCACATGATTCAGATGAGATCATATGAAGCTGATATGTTCTTGGCATAGAACTTATTCGAAAAAAACTCAGTAATCTTCCTGGTACGAAATTATGATAAAGTTGGCCGTGAAAATGACGGAAGAAAGGTAGACTGTGGTACGAAATTTGTTGGTTCAATGATAAAAAACAATTCGATGTGAAGGCAATATAAAACTGAAAAAATCACCTTGACGAATGCTCTGAGTGTTTACAAATCTTAAAAGCTTTGATATTGTTTTCAGAATTTTTTTTAATAGCGTCATAGACAAAATTTCTGCTTCTGTAAAATTTTACTTTCAAGCTTTTCCTAGTAGTCGATATTAGTACCTCATACATTTAATGGAAACTATGCTAGAGTAGGTCTCAACAAATTTTCAAATGTTTCATACAATTTATAGTAAAATATTGAAAATGGTCATTTAAGCTATGTGGAGACTTAACTCAAACATCAGTAATATAATTTTGATTCCTAAAATCATAGACAAATTATTTTCTTCAGAGATCTGATTTTCGGCACGACAATTATCACATGACGTCATATGAAGCTGGTATGTTCTTAGCATAGAGCTTATTTGAACAAAATTTTCAGTAACCTCACTGATACGTAATTACGATCAATTTCGGTAGGAAAACGCGGAAAAAGAGTTGACTGTCTTGCAGATTTTTTTGGTTGAATTATGAAAACCGATTCTATGTAAATGCAACATTTAACCAAAGACATCTTCTTCACAAATATTTTTAATATTTGCAAATCTATGAAGCTTTAATTATTTTTAAAAAATCTCCGATTTTTAATCCTAACAGAAAAAACAATTTTTGCTTTTCCTATGCAATTTCACTTGTCGGATTTAGCTTGTTGTCGATCTCAGTACATCACACCTTCAGGGAAAACGATGCTAGAGTAGGTGACAAGAAACTTCTGAATGTTCTATACAATTTATAGCAAATATTGAAAATAGTATTTCACGCATTGGTAAAACTTGTCTATTTATTGAACCATTCATGTTCAAAAACTTCGAAAAAATCCATTATTTAATTTGCAATTAATGTTTTGAAGAAACAGTCTCAAGGTAAAATATTAGAAAAAGAGCATATTCATTTCTGCATGATTGAAAAATATCACATATAGACTACCAAATAGGACTATGTAACTACTTGATAGTATGTTTCAACTATAAAGATTAATCTTTAACTAGAAAAGACGAATCTTCAACAAAATAGTTTAATTTTCAACTAACGAGATGATTTTTTGAATTTCTTACAAAGTAGTTGAATCTTGAACCAAAGATATGAGTTTTTAACTGAAATTATGAATCTTTAACAGGCGAGATGAATTTTGAATTGAAATATTTATTCTCATTTTTCAACAAAAAACCTAAAATTTGGTATTTCGAGCAGAAAAGATATAAGCTTACAATAAAAAACAGTGGGGTTCAATAAAACAGACGAAATTTAAAGAGATATTTAAATTTAAAAAAAGACGAATTTTTAACATAACAGTTACATTTTCTACCAAAGAATCTTTTAGGAATTTTTCTAAATTTCATAGATCCTATAATATCGTTCCATACCTTCCGAAATTCCAAAACATTCTTCAAAATCGCATCATAACTTTTTTTCAATTGTCGTATACAGTTCTAAATAATTTTTTTTCACCAAGCAAATTGGTTTTTCACTATTATTGAAAAAAGACTAATTTTCGCGAAAACAATTTAAATCTTCAACCAATAAAATAAGTGTTTAATAAGGTAGTTCAAATTGTAACATGCAGTTGAATTTTCAAGCAGAAAAGATTAATTCTCAATGAAAAAGAACTAACTTTGTATCAATTCAGTTGGCATGTTGTTATTTATTTTTCTTAAAATTTGTTTGAATCTTCCAAGATCATGGCGAGAAACCTATGATTTCAAAGTTCCATAAATGCGTTATAGTTTGGAAATGAACGAGTCATTGAAATAAATATTTGTTCCTCAAATACTACATTTTAGACAATGTATGCCTGTGAAGATAAAAGAAATGACAATATAATGTCCCTGAAATACTATAAGCTTATGTTTGAAAGACTAAATCTTATTGATTGCAAGGCTTTATTAAGCATATTTTGTCCAAAAATATCGTATTTGCCAATTATTTTAATGTTACTACGTATCAAAATAAATTTGATTCAATATAAGTAAACTCATCATCATATATAGTATGGATTAAAATCTAATTGAAAATCGTTACATGACACATCATATTTACACATAGAAATAACAAATTTGTTGACATTTGTATATATTTCAAAATCAAAAGAATTTCGTACCCGAGAATTAATTTTCAGAGAAGAGTGATATATAAGTTATATGCATCAAAACAGTTAAATTATGAACTAAATAGTCCAATTTTTAACCAAAAATAAGAATTTTTAACTAAGATGACGAATCTTCAACATAAAGAGACAGATTATCAACAAAATACGTGATTTTTTATACAAAAAAAAAATAATTTTCATCTCAAATGATGAATCTTCAACAAACAAGTTTTTTTAACTGAAACTTATCCATGTTCAACCAGAGAGTTTGAAACCGCACGAAATTTGCGAAATACTGTAAAATCATTGTAAAGTATGGAAAACTCTTCTGCAATCCAATTAATTTTTTTTTCTTAAAATACCCAGAAATCTTCAAATCAATTTTAAATCTCAGTCCGCTTTTGTAAATATTAAATACAAATAAGTGCGCGAAAAAGTAATTAAAATAGAACTTTATCCTCGGAAGTATTTGTTTAGATAATTATATTATGAAGAATGGTAATTATAAAATTTTAATTCTTATATTTCAAGTTTCGAGAAGCAGATTTTAATTGTGATTTTAAATTACAAAATATCAGGAATGGTTCATATCAAAAGGTTGACCCTAAATATAAAAATTATTATTATAAAATGAGAGCGTACTCCTTAATCTCGCAAATAATTTTTCTCAAAACCGAATGACTACAATTTTTTTATTTTCTTTCGAACCTTTTTCAAACTTTTGCATACTTTTCTTATATTTCAAGCAGTATACTACAAAAAAAGTTATGTCATTAAAAAAAGACTTTTCTAAAAACCGAGCTTTTATTGAAATATTCTAAAAAGAAGCAAATTTGAAGAAAGTTTCAAATTCTTTTCTGACACAAGCAGCTATATTTTGAAGCAAAGTGTTGAATCATTAAGAAAAAAAGAAGAATTTTAGAGAAAATAGTTAAGTTTTCAAACATGAACTCGTCTAACAAAAAGGATGAGTTTTTAATGCAAAAATGCGAATTTTCAAGAAAGCAGTTCTTCTTTAGTCCAAAAAAGATGACTTTCCAATAAAATAGTAACATTTTTGAACAAAATAGTTTAATTTTCAACCACATCGTTCAATTTTCAAACTACAAAGATGATTTTTTAATCAAATCGTCGAATTTTCAAAAAAAATAGATTAAACTTAAAATAAGATTACTTCGTAACGAAATAGTTGAAATTTTAACTGAAATGACGAATCATGAAAAAAATTAATTTTAAACAAAGATGTTCACCTTTCAACTATATAGTTGAATTTTATATAAAAAAGGTCAATTTTCAACCGAAGGTGAAAAATAGTTGAATTTGCATTTCAAAAAATTAATTTTTCACTGAAAAATAAGAATTTCAAACAAAATAATAAAAAATAATAAAAAAGAATTAACATCAGAAACAAAAGTTGGATTTTTTTTATTGAGTTCTATTATTTAGTTCGCATATCAAATTGACATTTATGTGTAAATAGTGGATTAGAAAATATATAAGGATGTATACATTCAAAAATTTTTTATTTATTTTATTTATTTATTTTTTTCAACCTTTCAAGATTATTCTGAGAGGCCCAGGTTTTCAATGTATCATAACTGCGTTATAGTTTGAAGGCCAGCGCTTCATTGAGAGATAAAGTATTATTGATGTTAGCCGGATCCTAAACCTCCAGGATGATCGCATTGATTTTGATGATAAGGATTATTTGGTGGAAACTCTAGATAAGGATTATAGTTACTCATATGAGAAAAAATTAAAGTTGGTTCGAAATCGTCAAAGCCAGGTTCTGAAGGTTGGGAGTGCTGACTAAGTTGATCATGAGAATTTGAAACATTTTTCCGGCTAGCAGCTTTTCCCTTGTCCCAGTGTCCAATTTCTTTAGTGACATGCGGATTTGTTGTGCTCGCTTCTCCATATGTTGAGAAGCTGAGCATCATATTGAAACAGGACATAGCATTTGATTTGGCAAAACAACTGTTCTTGCAGAAACGTACAATATTTCTCCAATAAATCATAGATAAGCAATCGAAATCTTAAAACACCCTAATTGCACCAATAGGGACAATGGATATAATACTAATCCGATTTAGCTTTCTGTCCTCCCGGGTTTTCAAAAAAAGACCTAATTCGCCAATCAAGTTTGACCATTTCCCACGATGGGGTGCTCTGGCCAATCACAGGCATCATACACTGTTAGAAAAATCTGTACTAGATTTAGTATACGTCTAATGGAAGCAAGAATGTACAACATGAAATTAAATTTAGTATAGCAGCGTACAGTAAATTTAGTATATGCATATACTGAATTTAGTATGCACGTAAATGAAATTTAGTATAGGCGTATACTAAATTCAGTATACATGTATACGAAATTTATTATACGCATATACTAAATGCATTGTACGCGTTCCGTTTCGCGTGGGTTCCATTTTCATCATCTGTAAACATGATCAGATGAAAAATGAAATTAAAGAACAAAGTTTCAATTTTCAAGAAATCATATAGTTAAGCTACATTCACGTTAATGAGTTTAACATGCCTTTTAAAGAGAAGACTTGGCATATCCTAGTAGAAAGAAGCTAAAACTTTTAAAATTACAAAGAACTCAAACAAATTCCACCGACCACGTTGCCCAACTCGCGTAAATCCAAACGCGCTTGCACAGCTGAATATAGTAAACACGCATATGAATTTTAGTATACAACAACTATGAAATTCATACACGTGAAAGAAACTTATGGTACACTTAATAAATTGAGTATACATATAACTTCATAAAAGAAATTTAGTATACGTAAGTATACTAAAATTGTAAAGTGTAATGAATTTAGCAAACATATAGGAAATTTAATATGCCCATGTATACTAAAATTGCAAGCATTTCTAACAGTGTAGAAAATATATATAAGATCAACATAACCTGAAACTTCTGTTTGAAGTCAGTCCTGAAGTGAAAACTCAAAAAATCTCTGTTAAATTTATTAAACGTAATTCGTTATTTTGATTTAATATCATTATGCAATTAGTAAATTCTCATTTATTTATTTTTTTTTTTTAATTTGATTTGTTCACCGATTGTATAATTAAATGATTCTTACTGCTATTATAATTTATTTTCGATCTTGTTTGCTGCTTCCATTCGATTTTATTCATAATTTGTTTATTATTTTTTTCGTCTAGGTATGTCTATTGATCGAAGTGGGCCCTCTGGTTTAGAAATAATTATTTCTTTTGCAAAATTCAGATATTCCAACTTTCTTATCGGATTCTGGTGGGATTACTTGGATTGAATCGAATTTATTTTGATACGTAGTAAAATCAAAATAATTGACAGATACGATATTTTTTGAGAAAATATGTTTAATAAGACCCCGTGATTATTAACAACTAGTCATTCAAACATAACCTTATAAGATTTCAGGGACATGAGATTGTGTCTCACTATCATATTCGAAAATTGAAAAAAACTTCAAGAAAAATAAATAAAAAGATGTCAAGTATATATTTTCAAAATCGCTGTCTATGCATGAACGCGAAGTTCATATGCGAACTGAATTAATAGAAAGTTAATTATTTTTTACTGAAAAGTCTACTATTAAATGTTCAATTAGGAATTAATGTTATCTGCTCAAAAATCGAACAACATGATTTCCAATTTTTCAATTTTCTTGGTAAACAAAAACTTATTTAGAACTCTATAAAATAATTGAAAAAAAAGTTATCATGCGATTTTAAAGAATTTTTCGGAATTGCGGAAGATATGGGAAGATATTATAGGATCTATGAAGTTTAGGAACATTCCTAAAAGATTCTTTGGTTGAAAATTTAAACGTTTTGTTAAAAATTCGTCTTTTTGTTTAAAAATAAAACTATTTTGTTGAAACTTTATATTTCTTATTCAACTCTACCGTTTTCTATCGAAAGTTAAAATCTTTTTTGGTCGAAATACCAACCTTTACATTTCTTGTCGAAAAATCGGATTCATTATTTTAGTTAAAAATTTATTTCGCTTGTTGAAACTTGTACTATTTGTTTGAAGCAGAGTCTTTTCTGATCAAATATTCATCGTTTTAATTGAAAATTTATCTTTTTGGTTAAAAATTCAACAATTTTTGGTTTTGAAATGATCTATTTTGATGTAAATAACTTAGACATTATTATTTTTTTTAAAAAACGTACACTATTTGCTTTAAAATTCGTCTTTTTGAGCTGAAAGTTCAATAATTTGTTCTAAATATTTTTCTTTCTTGACTGAGGAATCTTCCTTCGTTGGAAATGTGTCATTGTGGTTTGAAAATGTATCTCTTTAGGCTGAAAATTTAATTATTTCAATGAAAATTTCTAACGTTAGTCGCAAATTCATCCCTCCAGTTAAAATTGGACGCCTTTCATTTTGAATGTTCAGTATTTAGGGAAAAATTTATAATTTTAGTTGAAAACTCATCTCTTTTTTGGTTAAAGATTTATTATTCTATTATTTTTATTATTTTTATTATTATTTTTCTCTTATTTATGGTTACATGTTTTCTTCACATCAAAGATAAAACTGCAAGACAGTCAACAATTGTCGTGTTTTCCTAGCCAAATTTATCATAATTACGTATCAGTGAGGTTGCTGAAAATTTTGTTTAAATAAGCTCTATGCCAAGAACATACCAGCCTCATATGACATCATGTGAATCGTGTGAAGGTTGTCTGAAAAGGTCTGTTGACATATCTTTCAACAGATAGTCTGAAAGTTGAATGTAATTTATTTACCATTAATATTGAGAGTATAGTTACTTTTTAAAAGTAAAAAGCCATTTTAGACACCTTGAGATAGTTGTGCCAAAAATCAGATCTCTGAAGAAAACGATTTTTCTATGATTTTCGTAATCGAAATGATACTACTGATGGTCAAATTTCAATAATAAACGTGATTTTTAATGATAAAATGGCAAGACCCACAAAAACAAATTATTTGAACGATGTTTTCTGCAATTGAAATATATCTTACCATCGCCTGTCAAGAACTATTCAATAACAGTTTAATTTTAATAAATCATGGCTTATTTTTCCGGAGAAAACATTCTATACAACTATAATGCTTTCAATTTTGGAAGTAAATATCTAACCATTTTTTTTGAATTGGTAAAATGCGGCAATAGAAAAAATTCAATTACAAAAACTGTCTCGTAAAATAATTATTGTTCCTAAGTTTTACACTGTTCCCGTAATAAATGATGTTTTTTTATTATAAGAAATTTCTGCGATTATTTTTTCAATTCTTATAATCATAGAATATTTTATCATTTCAAAGACCTTGTGTCTAGCATGAAAACTATCTTGCTTCATCTGATTTTAGAATTTGAGTGAAACAAAAAGAAAATTTAGTTATTGTATAACAAAAGGCTACTATTACAATTTTGGTTTAGAATTCCTTTTTTCTAGGTAATAGATAGATTTAACTGTTTTGTTGAATAGTCGTCTTTTTCGGTCGGAATATTGTTATAATTTTCGTCAAAAATTGATCTTTTTTGGTTCCAGATTCAACTACATGCCTGAAAGTTGAACTACTTTGTTAAAAACTAATTTTGTTGTTTTTTTAGATTCATATTTAAGTTGGAACTAAATCTCTTCGGATAAAAATACCTTCATATCATTAAATTTGCAATTTCTTACTTGAAAGGTTAGGAATTCAGAGAGTTTTATATTGAATTAAATATAGCACCTACATCAGTTGTATTTAAAAGAATTCTATTCCCTATTTTGTTAAAAAGGTAACTTGATTCAATCTGTTTTGAGAGAATTTTAGGCTGTGAAGTCTGTATTTTAACACTGAATTCTGTTCATATAATTTGAAAAAAATTATCGATAAGCAAACTTAAACCATCGTATGTGAAATCACTGCAGTCATAATAATGAAAGTGAATGCGTACATTTTTGAAATAATTAATATTATCACAAATTAACATTTGAAGCAATAATTGTAAGTACTGAAACTCATCTTAGAATAATAATTCCTTTTTTGAGTTTCAGATATTCCAAATTTCTTGTCGGATTCTGGTGAGTTTTCTGGCCTTTTTTCAAATCGGTTGAAAAATTTGAAAAAAGTTATAAATCAACAAAATGGCAGCGATATGTTTGAAAATATATCCAAGTCATTGGCAAATACAATATAGTTTGAGAAAGTTTGCTCAATGAAACACTACAATTAACAACAATGAGTCTTCTAAACACAAGCTTATAAAATTCTAGGGACATGATATTGTGAACATTTTGATTCACACTGATATTGACTGTATGAAATGTAGTATTTGATATACAAATAGTAATTTTGATGAAGCGTCGAATCTAACACTATTACGCAGATATAAAGTCGTAAACACCCGAGTAGCATATCGCAAACTTCGACGATTGAGGAAAATTTCATGAAAAATAAATAAAACTTTCAGAAGTGTACATCTCCCTACCTATTTTGCCCTACGCTACCTACAAATGTGCATCAAACGACTAGTTTACATATTAGCGAGCGGATTCCCGAAAAATCATTTGTTTCCCCGTGCGAAATTCTAAACAAGTCAGTTTAATCAACAACAGAAGAAAATGAAGGTTTTTTTTGGTGCTCTGGTGCTTAACTTCATGCTTTGCTTTAACGAACTTGGGAAGTATCATAATCATTATCCTTTTTTAATCAACATATGGATCATTTGTTTCTGATATCATGAGTTTTCATATATATTTTTCTATATTTGTCTTTTTACAGAAGCATCAGGTTTGAGCAGAATCAAGACTAGGCCTTCTAGAAATGATCCAGAGGGAGTAGATACCCATTTACTTGCGCAACAGGCTTCGGAATTAGGTGCACATCAATCTTATTATCCACAATTTTTCGATCCACAGAGTCATGGATATCATCCTCATCCTCAAGAATATTTGCATCAAGAAAGTTCAACAGGTGAAAATCTGTCAGGTCATTTGGACGAAATGTGATGAGTTTTGTATATAGTTTTGAGTATTTTGTTACTTTACAGCGGCATCAGGTCTGAAAAGAGTCTCGACTATGCCTCATCAAAATGATCTAATGGATATAGATCATATCGCCACTTCTAGACTTCATTCGCAATCGTTTTCGACATATGATCCCAATTCAGTAGCTTTCCAGGCTTTAAGTTTAGATGAACATCATTCTTATTCTCCAGAATCTTTTCATCAACAATTTCATGGATATCCTTCTTATGCTCAAGAATATTTTCATCCACTGAATCCAGCAGGTGAAAATCTATCACGTCATTTGGACCAAATGTGATGAATTTTGTATATATTTCTGTATATTTATTTTTTCACAGAAGTGTCGCGTGTCGTGAAAAAATATAATTTCAAGAATGGACGTCTTCCTGTATCTTACCAACCTCATTTGCCTGGAGAATCAACCACAAATGATCAAATGCATCACCCAAAACCAGAAGAGAGCCAAGAAGACTCAGAACACCAAAACGTCGAGTGGTTACTTGGAGCATATCATAAATCCCCATATTATATACCACCCGGACACCTTAAAGCTAAAAAGATGGATAAAGTGGAACATAAGCCATCAATACAAGCCGAAAGCAACCTGGACAGAGCAACAGATCTATTACAGAAAAAGTTGATCCAAAAAGGTATTAGTATTCTTAATATTTCAGATATTTTAAATCATTCTAAAAAATTCTCAAATATTCCCAAGTATCTGGAAACATTTTGAATTATTACGGAAAAGTGTAAAATATTCTCACATATTTCGAGGTATTTCTCGGGGATCCGACGATTTAAACACGATTTTGACTCCGCGACGAAATCCGCTCTATCAATCATCATGTATTTCTTCCGACTGAGAGACAACCTTGGTGATCCGCTGGATGACTCAGTTATCCTAACTAGTAATCCAGTATAATCCGCGGTAATCCACTCGTTATATGAAGTGATTGAAGTAATTGTGAGTAATCCCATTATACCAAAGTAATAAATTTGTAAGCTGAAGTAATCCACTTGTAATCCTGAATGATCTCCAGGTTTTTCCAGTAAGCAAATTCAATACTGCACTAGAAGATTTCTCAGTTTAATTGAAAATATAACTACTTTATTCAGTTTTTTTTTACAAAAATTAAATTTTCCAATGGAAATTTAGGTATTCCCTTCTAGGTGGAAATTTAATGTTTTTCAGTTGAAAATAAGAATATTTCGTCGAAAATGTATCATTATTAGTTGAAGTTACATCTAAACTTTTGTAAAATAATCTTCTTGCTGGGAAATTTAACTATTTGTTTCAAAGTTCATCTATTTTGGCAAAGACTCAACAATTTTGTTGTGAAGAAATCCTTTTTGTTGGAAAATCCGTGTGACCGTAATTTAGGTGAAGTAATCCACGATAATTTTACGTAAGCCAGAGCTGTTTTCCCCTTGATCTCCTTGCTCTAAGAACACATACATTACAAGTATTTCCTGTGATCAAAGATATCTCTGAATGTCTCCCCTCGTATAGTGATTTTTGTATATATCAGCAGTCTTTTTACAGAACGACAAAAACAATTAAATGAACAAAGGAAGCAAGAAGCAATCGCTGCTATAAATGGTCGAGAAGGGAGCATAATGAATCCACATGCCACTAGACAAACTGGACGTCGGGTCAAGGGAAAAGCTGCAAGCCGGAAACCTGTTTCGGATTCTCGGTTCAAGGCAGAGGCTGCAGGCCTGCAGTCACAATCTTCAGAACATGATTTCAAAGATCCTTACTCAGTTTTAATTCCTGGACACATGAGTGGCCTTAATCCTTACGTAGAACTGCCAGGAAGTGATCATAATCTTCTTCCCAATCATCTCAATCAATGGGATTATCCTGGAGGTTCAGGATCAAGCTCATATCAATAAAATACCTTAAAAAAAAAAATAAAAAGAATAATGTAACGCGTAAGCGATCCCACGTCACACACGATGCTTCTGTAAACATCTCTCGATAATTCATACCTGTTTGTTTTCAAATTATTTTTTTTTGTATATCAAATTTACAAATTAATACATTACTCACTGGCAATATTTTATCTGTGTCATTTTCTTTTCAGTTTTGACTGATTTTCCTAGAAAGTAAACGACGGGGTATCAAACCGTTGCATGTCATTCTGATCATACATAAACTTCATATTAAAGTGATGTACTTTTGTGGATCCGAAATTAATTTTGACACAACTTTATTTCAATCTGACAAGTGGCAGTTTTTATACCTCTGACTAAGGGTTAGTCGTTCTAGAAAACGTTAAGTTTTCAGAAAATACCTGAACTTTTAACCAATAGTTAAATGTTAAGAATTGAAATTTTAATAAAATAGTAAAATGCTCAACGAGAACAATTTTATAATCAAACAAACAGTTGCATTTTCAAATAATAATGATGAAATAGTTTAATTTTCAGTTAAAAAATTGATGAATATGTGTATTCGTTATATAAGATGATAGATTTCGTTAAAGCCTATACCGGTTTTTTTATGTTAAAAATTAAATTTTACCCAAAAATATCATATAGAAACAATTAAAAGTATTAAAACTCATTTTAAAATGATAGTTGTCAATAAAAAATGGTCAAGATGTGTTTTGCCGGCTTCTTTCAAAATTCTTCGGAAATTTTGAAAAAAGTTCAGAATTAACAAAATGGCAGCGAGATGCTTAAAAATATAAAATAATAACGGAGGACATTTACTCAAATACTGCGATATTATTGCACAAAATATTCTTTAAAAAAAACCCTGGAATTAATCAAAATTATTCTTCAAGGGCAATGAATAAAAAATTGTTGAGTGTATATATCCTTATCTATTTTCAAATCCACTATCTACGCATGTACGGGAAGTTTATATGCAAACTAAATTAATAGAACCCAATAAGGAATTCCAAATATTTTTCTTTAAAAATTAATTATTTTTTATTGTTTTGCTGAAAATTCAACTAATCCATTATTGGTTTAAAGTTAACAGTTGAAAATTCATCTATTTTGTTGAAAATTTGTCTTTTTTAGGAGAAAATTAATTTTTTGACCTCACAATATAACTATTTTCCATTTTCGGTTCAAAATTGACCTTTTGGTGGAAAATTCTATTATATGATCAAAACGGAATATCTTTCTGCGAAATCTATTTTTTTTTTCAAGATTCAATCTTTCAGTTAAAAATTCAACTATTTCGTTAAAAATTCATCTTGTTTTAAGTTGAATCTATTCTTTTTGAAAATTCGACGATTTGATTGAAAATTCGTCTTTGTAGATTGAAAATTAAACTATGTGGTTAAAAATTAAACTTTCTTGCTGCAAAATGGATTATTTGTCGATGTTTGGACTATTTTATAAGAAAGTCATATTTTTTGGTCGGAAACCGAACTTCTTTCTTGACAATTTGTCTGTTTGGCTGGAAAGTTCATCTATTTGATTGAAAAATGAACTTTTCGTTAAAAATTAATATCTTTTGGTAGAAAATTAATTTTTGTTGTTGAAAATGCAATACATTTTTAAAAATTTTTAAGATTTCGTAGAATATAAAGGTTTTAGGGTATTTTTATTAATTCCAACAGATTCACAAAATGTAAAAGATAGTTATGGGATTCCAACAGATTGAAAGATTTGAAAATATTCAGAAATATTTCAGGCGATTTTACAGAATGTCAAAAATTGTATGCAGTTTCAAAGAATTTCCTTTAAAAGCTCTCAATAAGGTAATTTAATTGATTTTGCAGAATTTTTTAGGAGTTCATAGGAATTCAAATATTTCGAGGAATTTTAAGTATATCATTAGGTTTCATGTAATTTCACGTGATCTTATTACACTTTAATGTGTTTTAAAAAATGTATTAACAAAAATCTAGGGATTTTATAAGATTTCAAAAAATTCGAAGAGCTTTTTCAGTACTTCAAGGTATTTCCAAAAATTAAATATTCTCATGAAGATTTGTGGATATCTAGTAGAATCCTCTTTTTAGTTGAAAATTGATCTATTTTGTTAAAAATTCCTCTTTTTTGTTAATGATTCATAATTTTAGATGACAATTAATGTATTTTTTTAGTTATTTTTGATTGAAAATTTGCCTATTTTATAAAAAATTTCTCTCTCTTGGTTGAAGATTTCTCATTTTAGTTGTAAATTCATATTTTTGTTTTGAAATTCATTTTCTTTAGATTGAAATATTAACTTTTACATTTTTGGTCTAAAATTCGTATTTTTTTTTTTTTAAGTTCAACTACATGTTTGAAGGATTGAAAACTTGGTTAAAGATACATCATTATAGTTGAAAATTTATCTTCACGGTTGAAAATTCAACTATTTAGTTCATAATTCATCTGCTTTGATGCAAATAACTTATATGTTTCTTTTTGGCTGAAAACTTACATTTTCAGGTAAAAAATTCGTCTTTTTCAAATAAAAATTCTATAAATTAGTACAAATTCTTTTCTTCCTAATCTGTATTTTCCTTTGTTGCAAATTCGTCACTTTGGTTTGAAAATTCATCTCGTTTCGTTAAAAATTTATGTTTTTCAGTTAAAATTTTCCCTATTTGCGCAAAGATTCATCATTTTTGTCGAAAATTCATCTCTTATGTTGAAAATTGACATATTTTCTTAGAAAATCGTCTTCTTTAGGTGAAGACTAATCATTTTATTTGAAAATTCATCTTTTGTATTGAATTTTACTGTTTTTTGTTTGGAATTAAAATATTTTTTCGTTAAAATTCCAACTTTAGCACTTTTTTGAAGATTCATTATTTTATTCAGAACATCATCTTGTTGGTTGAAAATTGAACTATTGTGTTCAAATTTCGTCTTGGCCTTTTTGAGAAGAAAATTCAACTATTTCGTTGAGGATTCATCAGTTTTCTCGAAAATGCATGCTTTTCAGTAAAAAATTAATTTTTTTGGTTGGAAATTTATCCATTCCATTGAAATTGCAATATTATTACTTGAAAAGTTACGAATTCTCAGCGTTTCATATTGAATTCAATATGGTACCCACATTTATTTTATTTTTGAGAATTTATGCCCTCATTTTGTGAAAAATAACTCTGGTTACTCTGTTCTGAGAGAATTTCAGGATATGAAGCCTACAATATTGAAATTTAGTTCCAATTATATTAATAAGAAAAAAACATTTGGATATGCAAATGTCAACCTTTCTAGCTGTAATTGAATCAAGTTTATTTTTATACGTAGTGAAATTAAAACAATTGGCAAATACGATATTTTAATATAAAATATGCTTAATAAAACCCTGTAATTAACCAAAATTAGTCTTTCAAACATAAGTTTATAAAATTTTAGTGACATGATATTGTCATCTCTTAATGTTTACAGGTATACATTGTCTATAATGTAGTATTTAAGTGACAAATATGTATTTCAATGACGCGTTTATTTCCAAGCTATAACGCAGTTATGGAACTTTGAAAACCAAGGTGTCTCGCCATGATCATGAATGAGTATAAAATGTCAAGAAAAATGAATAAAAAGATATTGAGTATATATATATATTATTTATATATATTCCTATCTATTTTCCAAATCGCTGTCTATGCATGAACGCGAAGTTGATATGAGAACTGAATTAATAGAAAGTTAATTCTTATTTTATTGTTTGAAGATTGGAATTATTTGGTTGAAAATTGTTCTCCTTTCGTAGAATATTATTAATTCGACTAGTTGACATATTTTCTAATTTAATAGTGAATAACCAATTTGTTTGGTAGAGAGAAAATGATTGAGAACTGTATAAAATAATTGAAAAAAGTTATAAACATGGAAAACATGAAAAATGGGAAAATTAGATGAAGCGATGCAATGAATGAAATTAAATGTGTGTCCTTGATTTGTAAACATCGTATTCTGATTATTCCAACAGAGTTAAGAAAAATAATTATTTTTAGAACCTTCAAATTACAATGAAGCAATTAATTCAAAATCAATTACACACATTCCGGTTCTTCACGCACTACTTTTCAACAGAAATCTGTTCTCAATTTGCATAATTTTATTTTTGGTATATTTCATTTACTTTACGTGGAAAATTGCAATTTTATTGCAAACTTAATTAAAATGATTTGCCTTGAATAAGCATCACCTTGACTAAGTATGTACTTGGCACGGTTGCCTTTAAAAAAGTTAAATTCTATTTCAGGTTTGAAATACTAAAAAGCAGTAAAATACTATTCTCAAGTTAATAAGACCATATAATTACGTTTATATAAAGAATTCATATATAAAATATAATTACCAACGAGAATGTATACAATCAATAAACAAAAGAAACGATTTTTCAAAAATTTAAATCAATATACTTATGAATATTTCATCAAAAAATTCGTATACATAATGTTTAAGTTTCAATAATAATTGCTTATAAAAAGTATAGTCAGTATAATATACATATTATCTTAATGTTATTGTAGAATACATAATGTGTGATATAAAATGTACATTAATATATAATAGCTATATAATAATTGTATTATAATTAAACGTGCCTACTATTATACTTATTCACGTCGCGTACAGTAGGCACGTTTAATTATAATGAAATTATTATATAGGTATTATACATTATTTTACATGGTATATCGTGCATTATTTTCCTACAATTACATTAAAATATTATGTATATTATACTTATTATAATTTTTGTAAGCACTTATTATTGAAACTTGAACATTATGTATACGAATTTTTTGATGAAATATTCATGAATATATTGATTATAATTATTTTTAGATCGTTTCTGTTGTTTATTAATTAAATAACTTCTCGTTATTAATTCAAATTCACATATACCTACTTCATATAAACATAATTATATGGTCTTATTAACTTGAAAATAGTATTTTACTGCTTTTTAGTATTTCAAATACGTTATTCCAGGAAAAAAAATCCGTTCAGGGAAATATTTTATTCCATCAAAAATGGTTTTCTAGAAGCATTCATAACAATCTCCTATTCATATATATATTTAAAAACTAAAGGTTAACAACCACCGCAGGGTCCCACTGGGAGCAACTGTCATCTAAAAAATGACA